>MU756038.1:28710-79201 GCA_026770625.1 Nicotiana glauca | reverse complement strand
CCCGTCGAAGTCGACACAGGCGCGACCCCGACGAGCGGAGGGACTAACTGTATTGGTAAATATTCGATCATTCGGCAAGCAGGGGATCAACCCCATCACGGCCAATCTATGGTAAATAGCCAACACCGCTGACTTCTGATTCATGACATCTGCCCCTAATACAAATAAAGGGACATCTCCATAACCAAACCCTGAGCCCACTCGTGATGGGCAATAAGAGCTTGAGACTATAAATACTAAAAAAGAGAACCCCTCAAGGGGGGCTTCTACTTCTACACAACTCTGATTACACCAGAGAAAAAAAGCCATATTCCACAAGTGGAGCAATAAACAAGATCAATGTAAGATCATGAACCTCTTTAAGGAGAGGCAGGTCGAGCTACTTTGAGGGAGAGTCCTGAATACATCAGAGATAGAAAGCCATACTCCACAAGTGGAGTAATAAACAAGATCAATGTAAGATCCTGAACCTCTTCAAGGAGAGGCAGGTCAAATTACTTTGATGAATAAAATCCCATTTATGTCGTTCCATAATTGATTACTTCTATGTCTCGAGTTTGTCTTCTGATTCAGTGATTAATTATGATTGGCTATGATTTACCCCTTGAATTATTTCGATTGTATTTGCTTGTAAAGTGTTTATCAACTTTCGAGTCAAACAACATTCTCACCAGTCACCATTGAACACAATGCGCTTTTTCAACTATGATGGTTGATATTTTAATATTTCTTGAAATATTAGTTACTTGTCACATGTACATTTATGCTCCGTGTAAAAAGAGCTGGTTGAGTTCAAGCCGTTAATTGTTCACGCTGAGTAAATACAATTGCCTCCCACATTACAGTTTATTTTGTCATTTTTTTACTAAATATGTTTCTGATGAACTAAGCGTAACAAGTAAAGAGGTATATTTTTCAGGATTGTAATTGTTCTCTTTGGACATTTACTGAGTTCTGGCATTTGGGTCATAAACTGTTGCTTGTTAAGTATGTAAGAACTGTTGGCACTTTAACTTTGTTGGCTCTTTTCCTTGTATATTAGGCTATGCGGTTGATGAGAAGAGGCCTGTGAGAGAGCCTCGCCTTCCTTGCTGTGGTATTGGTCTTGGCTGGTTCTTGTAAGTTCCCTATTTTCTTTACCCAAAGACTGATAACATCACATTCCTGGTCCGATTATGTCGAGTTTCTTTTTTTTTAGTTACATGTTGAGGTTTAAATTCAGCAGAATTCATTTTTGCTAACAGTAGGTTTTGTTCTGATTCATTATTGCTAACAGTATGTCCTCTGATTCTGGGATCTTTTTGGCACAAGACAGGTATAACATGTTGTGCTTCCTTCTTATCTGGTTCCAGGGAAGGTAGAGATGTGCTGCCACTTTAGAGGAGTCAATCAACTAGATAACCACTCAAAAGTCAAAGTTAATGGAAGAAAAGGAAAAAATACGTCCTGTTTGCCCTTTGGAAAATGTAAACTGGAAAATGCTTATACTTGCTCTTTCATGTTCCCCTCCGAAAACATGTTTTGATGGAGCATTAAGTCCAGTTTGAATAGCATCACAAATTGTAGATGGATTGAAATTATCTTAGTGGTAAAAGGCACCTATGGGGCTTGACATGCTCCTCTTCATATGAGTTTCTTCTTTCTTCTATTTTCTCTAATGCCTCACTAATCGGTAAACTTGGAGTTCTTTGAATTAAGCCACCTCTGCACCCCATCAGTGATCAGCCAAAAGAAAAAAGAACCTTGAATGTGTTGGAAACTGTTTATTCTCTGTCTCTGGGAAGGACAAAAAGAGAAGTTTCTCAAGTACATTAATGCTAACATAGTTCATATTATAGATAAAGGTAGTGGGATCTTTGATCACAGAATAATGACTGAAAGGCTTCTATTGAACTTCTTAGTCAAAAGTGTAGTTTAGCAAACACTATCCGATATGGAGGTTAGGGCAAAGGTCTGTCTTTCAGGTGTTACTTTTAGGAGTATTATTTTATGGTACCATGCAATGCTGCAGTTTGACCTTATGCATTAAAAGGATGTCTGGAATACAATGAATTGAGATTTCTATTTTTGTTTGGTGTTTTATTTTTGAAGGTTCATTACTGGTTTCTTTCTGGCTGCCATCCCTTGGTATGTTGCTGCATTTATCCTGCTCTGCACTAGATCAGTTGATCATCGAGAGAAACCAGGATATGTTACATGCACCATTGCTGTAAGCGATTTGTTTCTTTTATTGTTTTTTTTTGGGTGATACCTTCAACTTGTCTTTCATTTCTAACGAGTTTTCCTTCATGGTATCAGCAGGCCTATAAGGTCATGGTTTATAACATAACTTTGCAAGTTATTATAGAAACGTTCTGTGCACTAATTTTTCACTCTTATGGTTATCCTGATTAACTAACATTAGATTATGAAGGGAAAAACTATGGTTCGAAGGTTAGTAAACGCGGAGATATTATTTGAAAAGAATCTTCATTTTCTTCTAGAGTTCCATAGCAGGATGTAGACATGATGTAGGTGCAGAATTTCAAGAATAATTTCAAAAGAAAGACCATTACACTCTTAGCAAGTCAATCTTAATGAATTATGATCACTGCATGAGAGTGAAAATAAGTGCGCATTAATTCAAGATTCATTTAAGAATTTTGTCAATGAAATGGCACACAACTGCTATAAGCTGGTTAATCAGAAGTTGGTCTATTATGCTAAACTAGCTATTTGAGATGTAGAGTGATAGTATTTGATAATATGGGCTGTTCTTGCTACTATTGCCATCGTATTTGGTTTAACAAGGATATAATTCAAAACTGGTGATCAACTTGTGTGGAGTCATATTTTGATTAATGTGCGTGTAATCAGAAGATGTCTGTAAAGAATTGCATGTTTTAGATATATGCTTCCAGTCCAAAACTGTCATGTTTGTGTAAGATGTTCTAATTATGAGACTGACTGCTTTAAACATGGTGCAAGAGTGTGCATTTGTGCTCGGGGAAATCAAGTAAAAGTTGTTGTATGTTGAGCGAAGACACAAAAGTCTCTCTTGGCTGCAACTCTAGGAATGAAAACAACTAGTAGAAGTCGTACCAATTGTTAGATTCTAAATTAAATTCTACTCTAGAATTAAGGATGAGATAAAAGATACATACGGTGTGCTTTGATATCGTGTCAATGAAGCACATGCAGTTGAATGTATATATGATGAACGTGACGTGCCCTTAGGCTAAAGCAAGGGATTCTTGAGACTAACAGGAGCAGTGGCAGCAGGCAAATATGCTAATAAAAAAATACAACAGCAATAACAAGGCAAGTAAGAATAAGAGAGATTAGGTTATAGCAAGTAGCAACAATGGGGTGATGATCATAATGAAAAGATTGTCCTCTCGCTAAGGAAGATTGAGAAAATGTGTTATCATCTATTTCGACCAATTTCATTTAGTACTTGAAGTCCACATCGGCTCAAAGAATCAAATCACCACATAGCTAGTTATCTAATTACTCATCAACAAAAAAGTTATCCTTGATAAGTTTCATTTCTTTCGTGTTGATGGCCTGCATATAGCAGAGGCGGGTCTAGGATTTAGATATTGCGTGTGTCACATTACTTTGAACATAAACATGTTCTATGGTCGAAATAGCGAAAACATTTACTCTGTCTGAGTAGCTTTGTGCTTCCGCTTGAATTATTTGCCTTTCGATTTATGTAGACAAATCAATTAAACAAAAAATGTACAATATATATGTCTCTTTGCAAAATATTGGTAGACTTTTTAATCCTTAAAAATAAATTTCATATTGAATAAAATTATCATCAATTTTTTAGTATTTAGAACTTTAAGATTAACAAAAGGTATGGTTTATTAAAAATCTTTTTTTATTTGACTGGATAGTCCTAATTTTAGGACTTTAAGTTCCAATAAGTAGAAATTATTTTCTTATTTGAACTTTCATGTTAATTTTCCTAATATTTATATTAGTTTTAAGAGAATATTAACCGGTAATAACGAAGAATCATGAACTACCGTGATACTCCTACTGTAATAAATATGAACTCGCCTTTGATTAACTCGCCTTTGATTAACTCAAATTAAAACTAAAAAAAGAAAGAAAGAAAACAGTGAATTGTAATTTAGGGTACTTTCGTAATTGTAGTCAAATTGTTGTTTATCTGATGCAGCAAGCCAAAACATTATAAAATTGTCACAAGGCTGGTTCGATACCTCGCCATAAGGATGAGATTCTAAGCTTCTACCACTGGCACCTTAGTCCTTTTGTTACTCTGGGTGGCAACTTTTATTTCTGACATATATACATAGAATTTCTATCAAAGCTGGGGGCGGCATACCACCCTCTCGGGCCTTAATAGATCCGCCCCTGGCATATAGCCAATAAAATTACAAAGAATATTTAAAGGAAAAAATGAAAAGAACCTTTCGAACGCATAACAGGCTTTCAGACAACAGTGATAAACTCTCATGTAGAATCTTGATTGAGATGATATACTTTATTTGTGTTTTCTTTTCAATTCCGTTCTCTGTATAATTATTTCTTAAAGTTGGCGTTTGCGTACAAATATTTTTCTATCTATGTATTTTATTTTTCCTTCATATATATATATATATATATATATATATATATATATATATATATTGTCTTCTTCAACTGACATGCACATTTTAAACTCTTTTCACATTTGAAAACAATGAAGTAAAATCCTTCTATAGAAATTAATTTAAATAGCCGCCCGCCCCAAAAAGAAAGCTGATACAATTAGTGTATAAGATATGTATATTGGCTAAAAAATATAGTAATTATCTTTGATCGAGTGGCCAAATGTGCTAAAAGCCGTAAATTAATTTTATATCTCCCTTGATAAACAATTTATCAATAGATGTTTGAGTTTGGGTTGAGTACTACAAGTACAAGATCTGATCAGTTCAGCTTGAGTCGTAAACTAGGCTTAAAGCAAGCTCGAATATCAAGCTTAACTGATAATTTATTGAACTTTGATAAACTATAGGCGCGATAATTATATAATAAACAAAGACGAACTCAATTTTAAGGACTATTATGGCTTAAAAAAAACGGAAAAGGCTTAAAAATGTCACTCGGCTTTCAGAAATGGTTTATTCATGCCATCCGTTAAAAAAATGTAATTTCCATGCCACTGCCGTTAAAGAAATGGCTAATTTATGCCACTATTAACTAATGACTCAATTTTTATTTGGCTCATCCACGCCACTGTCGTTAGTCAAAATGACATGGATGGGCCATTTCTTTAACGGCAGTGGCATGAAATGAGCATCTTTTTAACGGATGGCATGGATAGACCATTTTCGAAAATTGAGTGACATTTTTAGGCCTTTTCCGTAAAAAAAATTGTCTGAGAGATGACCAGGGAGGTGGATTCCAATTTTTGTTACCCCCTTCCTCATAAAGAGAAGAAAAGTTGCAGTATATTTTTTCTGTCCATTTGTTAGCCTTAGATAGTAATTGGGGACAGTGACAGAGCCAGAATTTTCATTAAGGGATGTCAAAATGTATAAAAGTAAACATACCAAAAAATTAAGGGGAGTCAATACATAATATATATACATATAATTTATTTTTTTACCTATCTACACATTGTATTTTTCCTGCGAAGGGATGTCATTTAACACCCCTTCCTATAGGGTGGCTCCGCCATTGATTGGGGAACCCGTTTATCCAGCATAGCTTTAGGGAACAAAATAGTGTTGCTGATCTACTGGTAAACGAAGGTGCTCGCATGCAACTAAACAATCATTTTGTTTATCTATATCTATATCTATATCTATATCTATACTATATTAAAAGCATGAAGCCCCTATCGAAATATTATTCGCCCTTTTTACCCTTTAACAATAGATTTTGCACGAGACAAAATAGTAATTTAATTATTTTCTTAATATTTAGGATTATTAATCAACTAAAATTTTAGTTATTAAATTAACCTTATTTCAACTACTTAAAAATTCTTATATTTAAGACTTTAAAATCCATTAGAATTTTGCATTATATAAATAACGTCCTTATTTAAGTTATATGACATAATGTTAGAGATGGTAAGCAAGAGGGGTTGCTCTGATGGTAAGCAACCTCCACTTCCAACCAAGAGGTTGTGAGTTCGAGTCTCCCCAAGAGCAAGGTGGGAAGTTCTTGGAGGGAAGGATGCCGGGTTTCTATTTGGAAACAGCCTCTCTACCCTAGGGTAGGAGTAAGGCCTGCGTACACACTACCCTCCCCAGACCCCACTAAATGAGATTATATTAGGTTGTTGTTGTTGTTGTTGTTGACATAATGTTAGAGAGATTCACGAGATTTAGAGTTGGAAGCTAAAAGGATTTATTTTTTGTAAATCAAAACCAAGTTTGCATGGGTTTAGGTTGTACAAGTATTATAGAATACTAGAAAAATAGGAGACAAGATTCATGTACAAAAGGTGAGAAGGATTCAAGGGAAAATAACCTTATCGTTCAAAACTTGTCTTTCTCTATTTTTCCTCCAAATCTATTAGTTTCTTCGATAACTGTAATTCTTTTATGGGTGGTCACTACAAAATAAAAATTAGAATTAGTTACGAACTTCGTCACTAATATGTCGCTAAATTGCTTATAGCTAGCAAAATTTCTTGATAATTTATCGCTAATACGTCACTGAATGAGATTACCGGTGAATATTTCTGTTTACACATGTTCTTTCTGCGGCTAGGATATGGTAATTTATTTTAAAAAATTATTCATCCGTAGAATTTGAGATATAAAGTTACTTATGTATAAATTCTTTTTTCAAGAGTCAACGAATGAAAGGTAGAGGTACAAGTATTACTTCAAACAAACTTGTGCTTTAATTTTAAAATCGATTTCTTCTGAGTATGCTCCTTTAGACTATTTTCTTATGTATGAAATTATTGAGTTCCTTGAGTTTAAAGGCTTCTTTTTCGTTGGAGCAAGCTAAGGTGATCATCTCGATGAAGAGTTATTAGCAAGAGATTTAAAAACTATGTCTAAGTCTATTATGCTGCCAATAGGTAATTTTTCCTCGTTACTTTGTGGACATGTAGTTATTTCGTTCAAGGTCATACGCGTTCCTTTTCTTCTTTATGGTTCAAAATTTTCAACTGTCTTTTGCATAGGCTTTATTATTTTGTAAATTGTATGTGTGTAGTCTCCAATTTTTATACAATTATACGGTGCATGTGAAAGAAAAGAATATGATGAAAAATTAGTGGATGATTCCATACACAAAAATAACCGGTCATATATAATAAAATTGAATCATAATTTTAATATCCATTATATATAGTTTATCAATGTGAATAAGATATTTTAGCATTAAAGAACTATTGATAATTATTGAATAATAATTCTCTCATATAATATAAACATATATTTTTTGAGTATTCATGCTTTTTTAATAAAATTCTATAATATGATGGTAATTCAATAAGATATGAGAGGAACTTTGTAGGTATGATTTCTTCCTTTACTGGATTAACTAAATAAGATAAGTATTCATGATTTTCAGGAATTTAATTTTATAACTCATTTTTTTAAAATAATATTAAAATTTGTATTCATTGCTTTGAGATAAACGTGTAACACGCATTTAAAAAATTATATTATTATTATTGTTATTATTATTATTATTATTATTATTATATCTATCTATCTATTAAGAACGAAACCCAAACAAAATATTAATATTTTTTTATTCCTTAAAAATAAATTTTACATTTAATATTCTTATATATTATATTCGTCATATCTTGAATAATTAAAGAAAAATAATAATTTTAATGATTCAATGACCAAGAAACTCATGATCCATACTTTATTGATTATTTTATATTTAATTTTCTTTTAATATTTATTTTATAATTAAAATACATTTAAAGAATATTTATTTATGTGATATTAAAAAAATTATATTTATTAGTATGGGTACACGCGCAAACACTAAGACTAGTCTAGAGAATTTTGTTGGAAGATTAATTCAAAAGTTGTAGTAGATACCTAATTATTTAGAATTTGATATTTGCAAGTTTATTTTATTCATGTTTAATTAGGACTTATAGTCAAAATTATATAAGAATAATTAAGTTTTTCAGTTTCTAGTTAAGATAAGTTCCGTACTATTATAAATAGAGATGTTAATAGCTATTTTTAGGCGTGAAAATTTGTGGAGAATTATAAAGTACATTCAGAGATATATTTTAATGACCTTCGTACTATTATATATAGAGATGTTACTAGCTATTTTTAGGCGTGAAAATTTGTGGAGAATTATAAAGTTTATTCAGAGATATATTGTGATGACTTGATAGGTCATCTTATATTTTAGAACCCAATTCTACATTTCGAAGCCTTAGATACCTCATTTTAGCCCTTCTCGATTCGCATGCGCAATCCGGACGTGTTTCCAGAAAGCGTTTATGTTAAAAACTAAGAAAATATGAAAATTTTGCCTTAAAATCTATTTGAATTGACTTCGACCAACAACAACAACAACAACCCAGTATAATTCCACTTAGTAGGGTCTGGGGAGGGTAGTGTGTACGCAAACCTTACCCCTACGCTGGTGTAGAGTGGTTGTTTCCAAATAGACCCCCGACATCCTTCCCTCCAAGAACTTCCCATCTTACTCTTGGGGAGACTCGAACTCACAACCTCTTGGTTGGAAGTTGGGGTTGCTTACCATCGACCAACATTTTGAACAAACAAACCCGATGGGTCCGTATCGTGATTTGGAACTTGGGCGTATGCCCGGAGTTGAATTCGGAAGTCCCTAGCCCTAGTTATCGGACTTTGTTGAAATTTGAAAGTTAAAGGCTTAATGAATTTGAAATGTTTGACCAATGGTTGACTTTTTGGATATCAGGTCCGTATATTGGTTCCGGAACCCTGTATACGTCGAATACTATATTTATGATTTGTCTATCAAATTTAGTAAGAAACGGAGTGGGTTTGACGTGATTCGGATGCCCTTGTGAAATAGGAGTTTCAAAGTTTTCTTGGAAATTTCATTTGATTTGGTGTTCAATTCAGTGTTCTAGGTGTTATTTTGGTGATTTGATCGCGCGAACAAGTTTGTATGATATTTCTAGACTTGTGTGCACTTTTGGTTTAGATCCTTGAGGGCTCGGGTGAGTTTCGGATAGGCTACAGAGTGAAATTTGGACTTAGAACACTGCTAGTGTGCTTCGGTTTTGTTGCAGGCCTCAGACGTCGTAATTGCGAGGTCAGGCTTTGCCTTTGCCGCAACTGATGAATTTGCATTTGCAAGCGACTCATCGAATTTGCGAAGAATAGCTAGGAGGCCAGAGTTCGCATTTGCTAACAATTATTCGTATTTGCAAAGTGGGACAGAGGGAGGCAGTGATCTCAAATGTGATCAGTTGGTCGCATTTGCGAAGATCATAGTTCGCATTTGCGATGATAGCAGAAATATGAAGAGCTTCGCATTTGCGAACCTTGGTCACAAATGCGACATCTATAACTGATCAAAATGGGACTTAGATGGGATTTTGGATTCAATCTTCAAATTTTCAAACTTAGAAACCCTAGAGGCGATTTTCTCAAAGGACGATTCTTCCCCAAGTAATTGGTAAGTGATTTTAAACTAGTTTCTTTCAATCTTTCACTACTTTTCTAAGATTTCAACCTAAAATCTAAAGTTTTAATGGTGGAAATTGGGGGTTTTGGGTTGAATTAGTGATTTCTGAAAAATAGGGATTAAGACCTCAAATTGGGATCGGATTCCAAAATAAATTACATAACCGGGCTTGGGGGTAAATGGGTAATCGGGTTTTGGTCCGAATTTCGGGTTTTGACCAAGCGGGCCCGAGTGTTGACTTTTTGAATGATGACCTAAATTGAATTTTTTGCAATCGTGGGTAGTTCCTAAGGCTTAATTTGAATCATTTGGTTGGTAATTTTCTAGATTCTATTGGTTCGGAGACTTGTTTGAAAGGTAAAGTCGTGGTTGAGCTTTGAGTTTGGTCTTTGGAGCGAGGTAAGTGTCGTGGTTAACCTTGACTTGAGGGATTAGGACTTATTTATCTATTTGCTACATGTTTAGATGTTGGGTACAATGTATATGTGAGGTGACGAGTACTTATGCGTTGTTGTCGGGTTATAGCATGCGGGTGAGACTTGTTCTTTGCAATTATTGCTTTCCTTGATTATATTAAATGCTTAGACTAGTTAATTGTTAATTGATCGTTCTTATCGTGTTTATGAGCTTTGGTGATAATTGAGTATTGATTTCGAGTTGAGATTGGTATTGTGGAACCATTGTTAAAGTAAGGCTTATATTTGTTGCTCCTATCTCTCTGTTATTACTTGTTCATTGTTACGTGATAAGGGAGAGTATTAATGCACGAAGGGTGATGTCGTGCCATATGTGAGTGTTAATGCACGAAGGGTGATGCCGTGCTATATTGTTAGTGTTAATGCACGAAGGATGATGGCGTGCCATGTTACGAGAGTTAATGCACGAAGGGTGATGCATGTATAACTTCTATTTGTGATTATCTTGTACATATACTGTTAATTGCACAGGTTTATTATGTCTTGTCATAGCCTCGTCACTACTTCGCCGAGGTTAGGCTCAACACTTACGAGTAAATGGGGTCGGTTGTACTCATACTACACTCTACACTTCTTGTGTAGATTTTGGTACTGGCCCCAGCTGTCCGTGAGTTGGAGCAGCTTGGACTAGCTTTTGAGACTCGAGGTAGATCTTCCGGCATCCGCAGACCTTGAAGTCCCCTTCTACTGTTCTTGTTTCACTGTTTCTTTTCTTTCAAAATAATTGTATTTCTTTTAGACTCTATTTGTAGTAAATTCTAGAAGCTCATGAGTTGTGACTCCAGCTCCGCGTTGTAGTAGATATTGGGCTTCTATGTTATTCTGAAGTTGATTTTATTTCATTTTGACTTTATCTATTGAAATTGAAAGAAATTGACGTAACATTTCTCTAATATTAGCTTACCTAGAAAGTGAAATGTTAGGCTCCATCACGGTGCCGAAGGTGAGAATTTTAGATCTGACAAGTTGGTATCAGAGCACTAGGTTACCTAGATCTCACAATTCATGAGCAGTCTTAGTAAAGTCTGGAGCATTGATATGCAGACATCTATACTTATCTTTCGGAGGCTATGAAGTTTAGGAACAAATTTCACTTCTATTCTTCTATGTCGTGCAATTTTGGTTCTTTCATTGCTAATTGAACTCTTCTACTCTTATTCTCTCACAGATGGCGAGAACACGTACTGCATCTCAACCGAGCAGTAGACAAAGCCCCTAATGGCAACTCCTACGAGAGGTAGAGGTCGAGGCCAAGGTTTTGCTAGGCTGAGGCAGGGGCAAAACTCAGTCCAGAGCTCGAGCAGCACCAGCAGCGGAGCCTCAGGTGGAGTTTGATGATGAGGTTCCATCCCAAACTGTGCCTGTTGGACCAACTCAGGTTCTGGAGGGGTTCATCGCCACCCAGTACTTCAGGACGCTTTAGTCTGTTTAGTGGGCCTTATGGAGAGTGTGCCTAGGCTAGTATATTTCCTATTGCACTAGTCATCTCTCAAGCTGGGGGAGGAGCACAGACTCCCGCTACTCACACTCCGAAGCAGATAACTCCCTAGTATTAGACTCAAGCAACCCAGCCAGTTGAGGTAGTTTAGCCGGTTTTTACAGCACAGGCCGGTGATGGACCAGCTACGTCTTCTGCGAGCTTACTAAGATTGGACAATTTTACCAAGCTCTTTCCAGTTCACTTCAGTGGTATACCTTCTAAGGACCCACAAGATTATCTTGATCGCTGCCACGAGGTACTGCGGAACATGAGGATAATGGAGACCAATGAGGTCAATTTTGTTGTGTTTCAGATGATAGGTTCTGCCAAGAGATAGTGGGAGGATTTTTTGTTGACCAGACCACCTGGGTCGCCTGCTCATACTTGAGACCAGTTCTCTCAGATATTTCTTGAGAAGTTCCTTCCTGTCACATTGAGAGAGGATTATCGCAGGCAGTTTGAGCATCTCCAGCAGGGTAGTATGTCCATCACTTAGTATGAGACTCGTTTTGTGGATCTGGCCCGTCATGCTATTCTTCTGCTTCCTACTGAGAGAGAGAGAGGGTGAGGAGGTTTGTTGAGGGACTTGCTCAGCCTATCATGTTGTAGATGGCTAGGGATATTGGGAGTGATATTTCATTTCAGATAGTTGCCAATATCGCCAGGCGAGTCGAGATGGTTCTAGCATAAGGGGAGTGGTCAGGGGTCTGATAAGAGGCCTCGTCATTCTGGTGGATTCAGTGGTGCCTTATCTGGAGTCAGGGGTACTTTTGGTAGAGGCCATCCTCCCAGGACATTTCATTCAGCACTCCAGGCATCCACGGTGCTTTAGGTGGTCGTGGTCGTCATATGTATTATTCCAACCAGCTAGCCTACAGTGCACCACCATCTCCTATTAGTGCACCTCCGCTCCAGAGTTTTTAGGGTGGTTACTCAGGCAGACATGGTCAGTTTCAAGGTCAGTAGTCACAGTATCCGAGGTCCTGTTATACTTGTGGTGATCCGAGGCACATTGTTAGATTTTTCCCTCGAGCATCGAATAGTTCCCAACATCAGGGTTCTCGTGCCATGATCCCGACACCGGGTGCTTCACTGCTTGCTAAACCAGCTAGAGGTAGGGTTAGACCATTAGAGGTGGAGGTTAGGGCGTTAGAGGTGGAGGCTAGCCAGCTAGGGCCCGACCTAGAGATGTACTTCCGAGTGGTGGGGCCCAGCCTCGATACTATGCTTTTCCAGCCAGGCTTGAGGCTGAGTCATCTGACGCTGTTATCACAGGTACTATTTCAGTATGCAGTAGAGATACTTTAGTTTTATTGATCCAGGTTCAACTTATTCCTATGTGTCATCTTATTTTGTTTCATATTTGGTTGTACCTCGTGATTCTTTGAGTTCTCCTGTGTATGTGACCACACATGTAAGAGATGCTATCGTTGTAGATTGTATTTATCGTTCGTGTATGGTTACCATTGGGAGTCTTGAGACTAGTGTAGATTTTCTACTCCTCAATATGGTAGATTTTGACGTTATCTTGGGTATAAATTGTCTGTCACCTTATCATGATATGTTGGATTGTCACGCCAAGATGGTGATCTTAGACTGTCGGTGTTGCCTCGGTTTGAGTGGAGAGGGACTCCTGTACATTCTACCAGTAGGGTTATCTCTTACATGAAGGCTCAGCATATGGTCGAGAAGGGGTGTCTAGCTTATTTGGCTTATGTCCGCGATCCTAGTGCAGAGGTTCCTTTCATGGATTCAGTACCTGTTGTTTGTGAGTTTCTAGAAGTGTTTCCTGCATACCTACAAGGAATGCCACCCGACATGGATATTGACTTCTGCATTGATTTGGCTCCGGGCACTCAGCCCATTTCTATTCCATCATACCGTATGGCCCCGCTAGAGTTGAAAGAATTGAAGGAGCAGTTGCAAGATTTGCTTGACAAGGGCTTCATTAGACCTAGTGTCTCGCCCTGGGTGTGATGTCGCCCAAACACACACCACAAATATAGGTAGTGAGGCGGTTGAAGCAATAATAAAACCCAACGCAAGTTGGTGTCAAATCCACAGGGAGTTAGAATTGGGATTAGGTATATATTTAGTCTAATTTTATGATGTGACTCAAATTACACTCCACATTCTTGTTTGTTATTTCTACTTCTACTTTAAACTATTGATTGCAATTATAAAACTAGAAGACAATATTTTTGGTTTTGGTTGTTTTTCAAATGATAAAAGATCTAGGGTTGTGACTTCCACATAGGTGGTTACTGAATGTGCTGTAAACTCAAGGACAAGTTTGATTGGTTGGGGTTGTAATATAGCAATCACACACAATTACCCACTCTATACCTCTCGGTAGTTTAAGTGATTTTGCCCAAATTGACTTTCTCAAGTCCAAATGGGTATTGTACAAAATAAGTAATATATGCTCAAGTAGGGTCTTGCTATCTCTAGATTTGAACCTTTAATTGGGGTTGTCAATTTCTTGAGTTCACCCCAATGTTTTGTTAGCCAAGCTTTCCTAGAATTAGGCTCTCTTTGTCAAGTAGAGATTAAGTCAATTAGGCATGAATAAATGTTTACAACCATTGATTCTTGAATTCAAGCAAGAACTAGGCTAAATATCACTAATCCAATCACAAACAAGCCCTAAATCAAACATCCATTAAGTACCCACACTTGGGTTGGGCCACAACCCTAGCTAGAAATTTAGCTACTCATTAGAAATGAAGAAATTATAGAAAAAATTAAGATAGAATGCATAATAATTGATTAGGGAAAGAAAATCTAATGTTTAGAAGCTAATCTAGTACAATATTGCTCAAAACAGTAAAGAAAAACGGCTCAGGTGCTCCACATTGATACAACTTAACCTAAAAATGACAAAAAGTTCTATTTATACTAAGTTGAAAATATCTGACAAAATTTCCCATGCAGAGGTTATGCGGTGATCAGATCCAATCCTATACCACTATAGAATGGCAAGAGCGGTCGATGCAACTTTTACTCGAGGAGTCGGGATCAATTTCCACAGAGAGCTAAGATAGGTTTGGAATTAGGTTCCTATCTAATCTAGCAATGTGCGATGTTCTTGTTTTCACTTCCAATCACTATTTGTTTGCTTAATATTCTACTTTAATACTAATGAAGTAGGAAAATAAGCTAAGTATGATATTTTTGTAAGGGTTTTCTTAATTGATAAAAAAAATACTAGGGAAGTGACTTACACCTTGGTGAGTATCTAACGTGGTCTAAAACTTAGGGCGAATTTGTGATAATTGGGATTATGATATAGACATTGCACATAACTACTCACTCTATACCTCTCGGTAGTTTGAGTAACTTTGCCCAATTGGGTGTTCAAACAATGCAAGCAAAATTGGCTCAAGTCGGGTATTACTATCTCTAGGTTTAACCCTTTAATTGGGGCTATCAATCTATTGAATGTACCCCAATTTCTTGTTAGCCCGAATTTCCTAGACTTAGCCTCTCTTTCTCAAGAAGAGCCTAGGTCAAAAAGGCACAAATCAGTGTTTGCAACCACCAATTCAATATTTAAAGCATAAATCAAGACAAATATCATTCACCCATAAACATTTAAGCCCTAAAATTGAAGACCCATTAAATACTCACACTAGGGTTAAGCCATAACCCTAGCTAATGGGTTTAGCTACTCATAATCAAAGAAGAAATCAAGGATTTAGATGAAATATAGCCCATAAAAGTAATTACAAGAGAAGAATGTAAGATTAATGGTTAACCAAGCCCTAAAATTACTCAAAATAACAAAAAAGCTGTTGTTGATGTGTTCCTCTCACGACAAATGACCTAAAAATCTGAAAAAGAACTATTTATACACAACTAAATTTTCCTAACAAAATTGCCCCTACAGAGATTCAGCTGACTGCGGAAAATGGGTCGCCTCAATGCTTGAACTTCCGCGGCCACGCAAAAGCAAGCGCGGATCGCGATTCTTCTCTTTTTAGCTGGTTCTGAACTTGAGTCCGCTGGGAGCGGAAAAACTACCGCCTCAGCGCTCCTCCAACCGCGGTCGCGAAATAAAAGCGCAGACCGTAGTCTTCAGTTTGAGCTCCAGACTTAGTTATCTGATTCTCACTTCCGCTGACGGCCAAAACTTGACCGTGGCCGCGTCAGAGACAAATCTATCGCGTAATTTCACCGCGGGCAGTGGTAGCTTGTTCTTCTATTATTCCTCAATCCGCTGAGAGCGGTATCAGAACCGCCTCAGTGGTAAGCCCCTCGTGTCAGCTGCTATTTCTCGCTGCCAGCGTCGCTTTGATTTCAACTTTGAACTTGTGCAGGTTTCATTCCTTTTTGAGCTGGTTATGACTTCCTTGTCTCTTTTTGACCAAACACTGTAAACAAACACACTAAGTTAGCTTTCAGGAATACTTGTACTCAATTTTAATCCAAAAACTAAGCAAAAAGAAGCATAAAATAGGCTAGAATCCCTAGTTATCATAAAACCGCACAATTATGTGTGCGGTCCGCACTTTGAGCTTGACTGGTCAACTGGGCCTTCTATGGTCGCATAAAAGTGGGATGCGACCGCACTTCATTTGACACTTGAACTTGGATTGGAACAGGACTCTCTGATTCTTCACTTCTATGGACCGCATAATTGTGAGTGCGGTCGCACTTGTCATCGTGCGGCCGCATAATTATCGTGCGGTCCATATATCTTCAACCTGCCCAAAATCCAACTCTCTGATTCTCCTCTTCTGTAGCCGCATAATAATTGTGCAGTCCGCATACTTTGAAGGAAATCTGATAGTGCTCTTTCATTGTTTTGCGTCCGCACACAGTATTGTGCGGTCCGCACTATAGGACTTTTTGCCTTGTTTTGGTCTGTGTTCAATTTCGACTCCTTTATGAGTTGATTTTGGCCTCTTTGGCTCGTTTTCCAATATTCCTGCACGAAAGCACATTTCATTAGTTCTCAGGAATATCTTTAAGCATTTTTTAGCTAAAACGCAAGTAAAAGAGAACAAATAAGCGGTCAAAATTCCTACATATCAGGGTGCCCCCATGTAGTTTGTGACGAAGAAAGATGGATCAATGAGGATGTGCATAGATTATCGACAGTTGGAAAAATTCACCATCAAGAACAAGTATCCATTGTCGAGGATTGATGACCTATTTGATAAGCTTTAGGGTGCCAATATGTTTCGAAGATCGATTTGAGGTATGGCTACCATCAATTGAGGATTAGGGCATCCGATGTCCCTAAGATAACTTTTCGGACTCAATATGAGCATTATGAGTTTTTAGTGATGTCAGTTGGGCTGACAAATGCCCCAGCAACATTTATGGATTGACGAACAGGGTATTCAAGCCCTATCTGGATTACTTTGTGATTGTGTTTATTGATGATATCTTGATCTACTCCTGCAGCCAAGAGGAGCACGATCAACATCTTCGGATCGTACTTCAGACTCTGAGAGATAACCAGTTATATGCTAGGTTTTCAAAATGCGAGTTTTGGCTGGACTCGGTCGCTTTCTTGGAGCACGTTGTATCAGCAAAAGGCATTCAGGTGGATCTTAAGAAGATTGAGGCACTTCAAAATTGGGACCACTTCAACCACAGAGATCAAGAGTTTCTTGGGTTTGGCGGGTTATTACCGTCGGTTTGTGGAGGGGTTCTCATCTATAACTATTGATATCCAATTTTTCTCTATATTTTTTATATGCATAAACACCTTCAAAATAGCATATATAAGCATGCATAAGGTTTTTATAAATTTTTCCATATTTTTAAAGATTTTAAATTGATTTATTTCCTTCTCTTTTACTCGTAAAATCCCCCAATAATTACCCTCAAATTATTGTTGGGGTGATTTAGTCATTTAGATTACATATTTATGCCAAAATATGGTTAAAATATTTTTTGTGCATTTTTTATAATTATATTTTGTATTTTTAAAGCTAAATTGCATATAATTGCAATATTAGCCTTATTAATGTATAATTACGTTTATATACGTAAAATTGATCTCCTCTATTTTTAAAATGTTAAATATCTATTTAAAATTATTTTAGTACACAAAATTATTTTCCAGAAGTTATTTATTATTTATCATAATTTATATAGGGAAAGTTGGCTATTTAAAATGTAGCCAGATTTGCGTTTCAATTTCAGCCCTAATTTAAACTCAACCCCAGCACAATTTGAAACACCCGACCCAAACCCTGAACCTGCCTACCCGACCCAGCATCAATTAAATCCTGGCCGTTGATCTAAGAGATCAACGACCCATATTAGACCTTACCATTTTTAATTCCAAACGTCCCCTAACCCTAGTCCATTATTCAGAGACCTCCGCCTCTGTATTCTCTCATCTCCTCTCATCTCTCAACCACTCAACCTAACCCTAGCTCCTTCAACCGCTAACCTCCCTTTCTCCGATCTTCTCCGGTGATCTCCCATCAACTCATAAGCCTCCAATGGCTCCTCTAATGCTATGCTTGCCTTCTCTAAGGCCTTCAAGGTCCCTGGGCCACGCCGACTTGCATCTAGGGGTTGTCATTTAGTTGTTTTATGCTATTCCAGTGTGATTTCGAGCAAAATCACGTTGTACTTGTTACAATCCTTGGGATCTAGACATGTTCTTTCATCTCTACTTAGGTTTCTTCTGAGACCCTAATTTCTGCCTACATCTCCTGGATCTGTACGATTTTAAAATGATTTGAGTCTGTTTCTTTGATGTTTTACACTATCCTTGGAACTCTTTACAAGAATCATCGATTCATTAGTGTTTTCACCTTCTTCTAAAATTTGGGTTTTCGAAACTTTTTCTATAACTTTATTTAAACTGATTTTTATGTCTAAACTTCTATTTTCTCGCATATTTGACCGATTCTATGAGTTTACTACCTCTTCAACTTGCCTATGTTGAAAACCCTAATTTTTCTGGGTTTCTTCGTTTGATTTTGTGACTAGCCTGTTCTTGTTTGAGTTTCTATGACTATCTCTCTTCGAATGTGTTTCTACTGAGTTTTTTATGCCTAAATTATATCACCTCTATGTGCTTATGATCATCTTGACTGCTCAGACTTGCCTCTTTCTATTGATACTTTTCAACCCACATGTTTGCTATGTTTGGTTATTCTTAACTTCTCTATTTATATGTTGAATACTGAATCATGACTTCCTCTTTGATTGATTCTGGATTCCCTATTTTTATGGTTTGATTGAAAGACCTTCCTTTAAACCCTCAATTTCTACCTCTTGTATTCGAATTTACTGATTCACCTACCTTGTCTGTTGTGGTACTTTTATTCTTACTGATTATTTCCTTAATTAGAGTGTTATGAACTTACACCTTATTGCTTACCCTATACTTACTGAATTTGAATCTTTTCTTATTAGTCATACACTGATTTCTTTCCTTATTTATTACTTCTTATTACCATTTGAATTAATTCCCTTAACTTAATGGAGTACTTGTCCTTATTTTGCTCTAATTGATTCTGAGTTCCATAATTACTACGCTACTATGATTTTTACCTTATTTTTATCTAATTTCAAACTACTATATATACACACTATCTCATTAACATAAAGACACGAACATTTTGGTTCAAAAATCTCTCTCTCACACTTAAACTTTTTTCTCTCTCTTTGTGCTACTTGCTATTATTCTGAGTTAGCCGGCAACAAGCCAAGGATAACTATTATGCTCTCCTGCTCCTTCACTTTGTTTACTGTCTTCTTTAGTGGTATGTTCTAGTTTCAATTCAAGTTCCAACAACAATATGGTTCTTTTATTGCTTCAGTTCATCATGTTTCTAGTTTGCTTTTACTTATGGTTTTGCGGTGAAACTTGCAGTTAATATGATTACATGATTTGCATGTTATGTACTCCCCTTCCTCAGGATCAGTATGAACATGTTACCCCCGTCTATGTAGTCTGTCTCCATGTGACTTTACTCTATCTAGTTCCTGGTATGAGTCTCCTTTTGAAGTAGTCTGCACTCCTGAACTTGTATGGTTCTGAGGTTGATCTTAAATCACGTGGATTCTATACTGAACCCCCTTAAGCATTGCTGGTTCTGTGAGTATTGCTGATGTGTTTTTGGGATCCATGTTTGATTTGATGTTGTCTAATCATGTAATTCTCTATTTTCAAATTTGTTTTACTGCATGACTCCCTCTTCTACTCCATAAATTATTTCAAACAAAGCTCCTTTTAATACTGTTTTCCTACCAAGACCTTTCAAATTATGTCAAGAACTCTCACTCTACTCCTAAGTCAATAGGTTCTGCCCCCTCCAGTATGTGTACTGCATTGGGATCCTCTTGAGAACCCTCTGAACTCTAGCATACTGAGGTTGGCCCTTCCATACTGCACTTATTCAATTTGGTTACCAAGTCTAGGTATAAGCACTGCCCGAGATCCTTAGGGAACTTTGATGCACCTAGACTATGACAGTCTATGGAATTTGGGCATTTGAGGCTATTGGAGGCTTTGGAAATCTGGGCCTATCTGTAGGTAGGGGTGTACATGAGGCGGTTTGGTTCGGTCTTTTATTAAACCAAAATCAAACCAATTATGTCGGTTTACTAAATTCATAATCAAATCAAACCAACATAAATTCGATTTTTTCGGTTTCGGTTTTATTCGGTTTTTTTGGTTTTTTTTTGGTTTTCCTTTTTAGTTATATTATTCTTGAAAAAGAGATCAAATAATCACCAATTATCTGCATGATTACTATTTTTCTTAATAATATATGAGGAATACCAATTATTCGTATAAATCATAATTCCAAGACCTTCCATAATAGAAAATGACATCAAACATGCGACAAAGTAAAACACTGTAAACTTGATAAACCTCAACACTAAAATAATCACCAATTATGTGAGCAAAATGACAAGCAGGAAGCTCGTGTGATGTGGGGGAATGGTTTCCAATATTTGGGGTTCTTTGATTTTGGAATTGGAACATAGGGAAGATATGGAATAATCTATTTTATTATTTTTTGTCTTGTTGGATTTTAGTTTGGGCTTGATATTTAGGTTATGTAGATAGAATCTACTTAGTGGATAGTGAATTTACAAGCCCACAAATAAATAATATCTCAAGACATTGAAAACTATAAAATAGTTTAGAAAATACTTACAAATTAGATTTTAATGATTATTTTTTATGTATAAAATTTCTAAAATTTATTTATATATAACGTCGGTTTGGTTTAGATTCAGTTTGACTTATTTTTTGTTAATGCCAAACCAAACCAAGAGCTATCGGTTTTTTATATTCCAACACCAAACCAACCAAACCAAACCACAAGTCGGTTTTTTTCTTCGATTTGACTTGGTTCGTCAGTTCGGTTTGGCTTCATGGTTTGGCTTGTACACCCCTATCTGTAGGCACCCTATAGAATAATTCTTATTTTCTTATCTACATATGTAATTCATTCGTATGGTCTGTAATAATTTATAAATGAATATTGGGGCAACTAGTGAAAATCGGGATAGTTACATGTATGTGGGGTAGTACGAGTGGAGATCATGCCTATAGGACTTTACATTTCGATATGATTGCCTTACCATGCCAGAAACCATGCCTATAGAACTTGACATTTTTTGCTATGCTTGCTTTACCATGTGAAAAATCACACCTATAGGTTTCAAGTGATTCCATAATAGAAATCATGCTTGTAGGTCTTAAAATGAACTTAACAAGTAGATGTCATGCATATAGGATATAATCCCAATCCAACTTCCGTTATAACAAATGTTTACATGTTTTTTATTTGTCATCATGCCTGCAAAGTTTCTGAAATCAGTATTAAAACTAGATACCATGCCTATAAGGAACGCCACCAAAAATTCTGCCTACAGATCTCAACTAGTTTAGTTTAAATAAATCAATTCAATTAATGATTAGCTCACTTCGAAACTAGTTAATTAATGGTATATTTTCCCTAAAACAAGTTCTTTCAAAAATTGCCTCAATCTATCATTAGACAACATGCCTATAGGGATCAAAAGAGTCTATTTTAAAGACCTGCCTTGTTTCACTATATAAAATGTACTCATCAGTATTCTGCATATAGGCAAGCCTATAGGATGTTTTCAAATCTTGCAACTCTGAAACAGTTTGTGTGACTTAATGTTGTTCTATTTTAACAGGTTTTTAAAAAAAAATTCAGTAGGCAACATGCAAGGGTCATTATTTTTGAGTTTACAAAATAAACTGTATGTCTTTTGTATATTTCACTTAGACATTATGCCTTAGGATACTGCTTAACAAAAGGCCCTTATTTGTGCTTGAGTCAGCTGCCTATGCGTATTTTTCGAGGAGGTAAACCTGAGCCTCTAATTGCTCCCTTTTATCTTATGTGCTAAAGTCCTAATTGTTCTTGCTTGTCGCATTAGTATTTTCACCTTTAAAACCTTAGTAGAACCACCTATAGGTAAAGGTCCTAAATCCCTCCAGGACCATTAAGAAGGGACGGGTAACATCACACAATAGAAATCGTTGACCAACACTCGCTTTGAATGTCCACTAAGGGGATGGGAAGGGTAGATATGAGATATGATGACTACGCGTTAATGTCACGTGTAGCCCCTCATGTAGGAGTGTTTACCGGACATTGTGTGGGGTGATCCTATAGGCTAATCAACCTAGGACTCCTCCTTTTCAAAATTCCTTTTTGTTTTATAATACAACTTGTCCAAAACCTATGTCTTATTATTTGAGTTATACAAACATGCCTTATTCATAATTATTTGTTTCAAGTATTTATTTGGAATAATTCATAAATATAAGTTCGGCCGGTACCCACAATTATGGACCAAGAGGGGTACCTAACACCTTTCCCTCGAGGTTATTTCGAGCCCTTACCCTAAGTCTTTAGTAATGCAAACCAATTCAGAATTTAATCTCTCTAGGTGCCCTAACGCACCATAACTCGTTAGGTAGCAACTCTTCAAATACCCAATTCCCAAAAGGAAAAGAGTTATTTCCACCATGAAATATCGAAACCCAGACGTTCTCCGCAAGGAGGAAAAAGAGGGCACGATAGTAGCAGCCCCATTGACCAGGTTGACCCAGAAGGGTAACCCATCTAGATGGTCGAACGAGTGTGAGGTGAGCTTTCAGAAGCTCAAGGTTGCTTTGATTACGACGCCAGTGTTGGTGTTTCCCACAGGCTCAGGATCTTATACGGTATATTGTGATGCATCTCGTATTGGAATGGTGCAGTATTGATGCAGGATGATAAGGTAATTGCATATGCTTCACGGTAGCTGAAAGTTCACGAGAAGAATTACCCTGTTCATGACTTATAGCTAGCAGCCATTGATCATGCGCTGAATATTTGAAGGCACTATCTTTACGGTGTGTCATATAAGGTATTAACGGGTCATCGAAGCTTGTAGTATTTGTTCAAATAAAAGGAACTCAATTTGAGTCAGAGGAGGTGGTTGGAGCTATTGAAAAGTCTATAATATCACCATCCTGTATCATTCCGGGAAGGCCTAGATGGTGGCCGATGCTTTGAGTAGGAAGTCAGTGAGTTTGGGCAGCCTTGTGTATAATCTAGTTGGCAAGAGATCACTTGCATTAGATGTTCAGGCATTGGCCAATCAGTTGTGAGGTTGGATGTTCTGAGCCTAGTCGTGTTCTGGCTTGTTGATCATGCCAAACTATGCCTTCTAAAAGACAAAGCGATCGTTGCAAATATAATCGGGTTTTAAGTCCGGAGTCGAATCCTCAGGGAACTAACCTATCTATTACAGCTCTTTGGCAATGCTATTATCAATTTAACCAATTTCCAGATGCAAGATTTTTATCAATCAATCTTGGGTTTTTGTTTAACTACTTCAAATGATATTAAAAATAACAATATGCTAAATTAAAGATAATTCAATGGTAAAAAGGTCTAGGGCATTGATTTCCCCAATTGTTTGTTTAGGTCTTAACTCTTTCGCTATAATCTTGCAGTAATACTCTATGAGGATTATGAGCTATGGGTTATCGTAATTATCTCTCGATCAACTACGATAATTTACTAGAGCATTCTATCGAACTACTCTAGCTAACAATATGTGCAGCTCTGAATTATCCCACCAAAGTTTTGTTATCTCTAACCCCACTTTTAAATTCAAGTAATGAATCTCTTCAATTACCCAAAAGTGGTGTCGTTCAACAACAGTCTAACCTAATATTCTTTCTCAAGCAATATAAGGCAATTAGACACGATTAATCAAGGGACCATTCAATTAATCACCATACAAAACATAGTTGAATAATCATATAATAAATTCGGCTCGATTATAACAAATTGAGTCAAAACTTCAACCAACAATTGGTTCCATCAATCCTAGATCTATTGTTTAGCTACTAATAACAAAACAAGATAAAACTACAAGGTTGTTCATAATGTGTAATTGCAAGAACTAAAAGGAGATAGAAAAAAATTCTAATGCTTGGTTGATCTTCTCACACTTGTTCTTGCCTCCAAAGTAGTCTAAAAACAAGCTTAATATTATCTTGGGAGGGCTTCTAGAGTTTATAAGGGTTTGGAATAAGTTTTCCCCAAGTTACACTTTGGTCCCCAAATTTTCTGGCAACTGCATAGTTCACCGCGGCCGCGGCACGACTGCGGCGCGACCGCAGTGAAGGCCAAACATTCTGCCTCGCATTAGTTGCCTGCCGCGGTCCAAGTGCGGTCGCAGTGGGTTTCACCCCAGTGCACTTTTTGCTTCTTCACGCTCGGGTGCTTCTTAATTGGACGTCTTCTTCATATTATTGACTTCAAAACACTCCATAGTTCTTCCTAACTTGGATTAGTCCTGCGATGCAAAAGAACACCAATTAGAGCATTTTGTTATCATTTCGCCTATAAAACAACAATAAAGCATGGTATAATTAAGGTGTAAATATCGTCTATATAGCCTAATATCAACACCCCACACTTAAATCATTGCTAGTCCTCGAGCAATCTACCACACTCTATGAAAGTTCCTTCCCTAAGCTTTTCCCTTAACGATTTACACTCTGAACAATTCACCAAAGTTGCACCTAATAGTGAATAATCTTTGCCTCAGAAGTCGAATCTCTCATACCATGCAATATTCGCACTTACTCAAACTACTCTATACAGAAGTCAAGACTTACCTTTCCTTCGTGAATCACATGCCCTCACATCACACAAGCGAGTAGTTCCACAATTAATATTATTAAGAACAGTTAGGAACTCAGATGGACAAAATTCGCCCACTCTCCAAAAGAACATTAACATGCCACAAAGATGCACCATAGGCTTGCCCGTAGTGTAATACTCTACTAATCGAGCCTATCCAGTCTAAGATCAATTAGGACTTCACTTGGCTGTAATGTAGGCTAAGGGATGGATAGGATATATTTGGATATAGTGACTAACCTCCCTAAGCGCTTTTAATACCAACACATTAACATTCCAAATCATACTTATGTCAACTAGACGTTCCACCACAATTTATTTATAATATCCCATTCCTTTAGGTGCATTTGTATCAAGCTACCATTTATCAACTACTACATTTATTCACATTTTTTTTCTTTTTTCGTGGCGCTTCTTCTTTTACTCTTCAAAACTGCACCTTTCCTCTATTTCATTGGATCCACTCAAAAACCAAACCACCACCCCACACTTTAGCTTTTGCATATGTCAAGGCCATTCAAGTGCTCATAGGAGGTAAAATGGGTTCAAACAGAAGGCTATTCAAACAATTGGGTACAATTCACAATGTGGTTGCCAAAGAAATAGGCTTATAGGCTCAACCGGGTTAACTAAGATGTATTACATTTAGGTGGGTTTTTGTTATATATCTGGCTTAACAAAGAAATGCCTATATCACTTCTAAGACGGATTGAAGCTACTATTTCGCTTTGCAAACACACATGGCAAGTTCTAGGCATCAAATGTAAAACATAGAATACAGTATGGCTCTCACACACACATGGCATATGACTCACTCCAGATTAGTTTTATCAAGACACTCTCTGTTAAGGGTTCAAGTCAGTTACGAACATACAAATTTAAGGCACTTTAGCAAGAGTCAACCATTGAGACTAGGCGTTACACTCTAGTGTCGATTGTGTTCAGGTGCATTAACGCCAAGGGATTCTCTTTCTATTTCAGCTTGTAGCCTATCAGTACTAACTAAAAACTAAAAACAACATAAAAAAAGCTACCTACACCTAGTTCAAGCTAAACCCTTGGAAAAGAACTATGGCCCAAAGAAAAACCAAGGGGGGAGTTACTACACTACCTAATAATAAAATAAAAAAATATTTTTTTGGTATTTTCTCTAGACTAACTTCCCTCAAGAAACTGTCTCAAATATCCGTCATCAAGAAGAGTCCTTATATTCTCTCCTTTTTTTTTGTTCGACTAATGTCCCTCAAGAGACCTGTCGAAAGGTGTCCGTCTTTCGGCCAAGTCGAGCCAACACTTAGCCTCCCAATTGAGAGACTGAAGTTAAGTGTGATCCCGTGCTTTATCCATATGTAGTCTCTGTCTGGCACATATATTGTCTCAAGAAGCCTTGCCCAATAGACACTTGGTTGGTGATAAGCACGATAATTTGTCTTCTCCCATGAAAACTGGCAGCCGATACACCTTGCGGATGGCCTCGAGGGACGCATTTACCCGGGTTTGGCGTACTATGACAACCCCATTCTCATGTTCCGAGAAGTTAGCATAAAATTCCCTCACTAACTGTATGTTTACTTTCTCAGGCTCCTCAAAGAAGATGTCCAGTTTACACCTCCTCAACTCAGCAAAGATATTCGGGAATTCCTCTTGTAAAGCTTCCCGATCAATATGCACCTCCGGTAGCAATTTCTTGGACGGCTTAGCATTGTAGCTGTCCTCTACCGGTTTGGAGACAAACCTAGTGTGGTCAAACTGAGCCGTACTAGTTTGACCCTAACTCTTGAGGAGCTGCCCGGTCCACTAGCGGAGGACCCTGTGCTGCGTCTCTTCCTAGATGGATACATTTTACCTGTCAAACAGAGAATCGCTTATTAGTGAGGGTGTGAGTTGTGTGAACCATGAGTGGTTACTCAGACTTCACCACAACCATGGTCACAATAGCCCTTATAACTCCATTGGGGCAATTCTACAAACACCTTGTGGGCAAGACATTTTCCTAACATATATAGCCCATATGGGTACATTAATGCTTACCACAAATCACAAGTTGTACTACACCATTACACCTCATAACAATTAGTTCACCACCCACAAACATACACCTCTCCACCACATTATACACATAACCCCTTAACCAACAACCAAGCAAACAAAATTCAAAAGAAAAATAAAGAACAAAAATCTACTAGAAATACTACACAATTAAAAATATGAAACTAACATAAAAAATACATTAAAATACAAAAGAAAATGTAGGGGGAAGTGACATACCTTTATGGAAGAGAGAGCGAGGGGAATGGAGATGGGGGAAGTAGGAGAAGTGAAGAAGAAGAGAGAAGGAGGAGCGTTTGGTTAGGTTTAGAGAGAGAGAGGAATTGGGGAAAGTGAGGGGGGTAGGCAGGGGGTAGGGTGTTGATATTATTATTAGAGGGGTGGGTTAAAAAAAGAATTAGAAAATAAAAGAATAAGAAAATAAAAAAAAATGAAAAAAAACTTACATGGGTACGAACTCACCGCGGCCGACCACGGTCCTACCGCGATTGCAGTGGGTGGAGTAACGTGAGATAGAATGTTTGCGTTTCACCGCGGTCCTACCGTGGTCCTACCGCGGTCACGGTGAATTGCACAATGGCGAGACATAACGTTTTCATTTCACCGTGGTTTCACCGCGGTCGCGGTGCGAATTTTATTTTTTATTTTTATAAGGTTACATAAGAAGACAAAAATAATAGCATTCGTGAGTTGCCTCCCACGCAGTGCCTGATTTAACGTCGCGGCACGATGCATGTTAGGATCATTACTCCTCATCCGCGTACTGGGGCTCTTCCAACATTATTATCTCTCTATCTCCTTTCTCGTCTGCCATTCCAAGGTAATGTTTCAACCTTTGCCCATTCATTGTGAACTTATTCGTCCCATCTTCTGATTCAATCTCAACAGCTCCACTTGGGAACCTTTGCACCACTTTGAAGGGTCATGACTATCGGGACTTCAACTTACCTGAAAACAATCTCAATCTGGAGTTATATAACAACACTAGCTCTCCGGATTTAAAGTTTCGGTCCACGATGTGCTTGTCATGCATTAGTTTTATCCGTTCTTTGTATAATCTGGCACTCTCGAATGCCCGAATCCTGAATTCCTTTAGCTCATGTAACCCAGTGACTCTGTTAGTACCTGCTGTCTCTGTGTCCAAGTTCAACTACCATAATTCCCAAAGTGCTTTATGCTCGAGCTCAACCGAAAGGTGGCATGCCTTTCCAAACACCAACTTGTACGGTGACATCCCAATTGGGGTTTTGAAGGCTGTGCAGTATGCCCACAATGCATCATCTGGATTATTTGCCCAATCAGTCCTTATTGCATTCACTATTTTTGTAAGGACACTTTTAATCTCCCTATTGGACACTTCAACTTGCCCGCTCGACTGTGGGTGGTACGGGGTGGTCACTTTATGACGAACTCCATACTTTTCCAACAGCGGTGCGAACGCTCTGTTGTAGAAATGGTTCGCCATCACTGAGTATAGCTCTCGGGGTGCCAAAACGTGTGAAAATGTTCTTCTTTAGAAAACCTGTTACCCCTTTAGCATCATTGGTCGGGAGAACCACTGCTTCGACCCACTTGGAGACGTAGTCAACTGCTACCAATATGTACTTGTTACCATACGAGCTGACAAATGGCCCCATGAAGTCGATTTCCTACATGTCAAAAACCTCCACCTCTTGAATTGTGGTCATTCGCATCTCGTGTTTGCGAGATATGTTGCCTGTCCTTTGGCATTCATCGCAACTTTTGACCTAAGCATGGGCATACTTGAATAGATTTGGCCAATACAAGCCCGACTCCAACACCTTAGCTGTTGTCCAAATTCCTCCAAAGTGTCCACCATATGGTGAAGCATGGCAAGCCTGCAAAATAGAATTTTGATCTTTCTCGGAGAGACACCGTCGGATCATGTTATCTACAAATATTTTAAACAATAGAGGTTCATCCCAATAATAAGATCGACAATCACGAAAGAAAATTTTCTTTTGAATTAAGGAGAGTTCATAAGGTACAATACTACTCGCTAAATAATTAGCAATATCAGCATACCACGGTGCCTTCTCCATTATCATTGCTAGTAACTGTTCATCCGGGAATGTCTCTGTTATATCCTTAACCTCTACCTTCTTTTCATATCCTTCCAACCTTGAGAGGTGGTCAGCTACTTGGTTCTCTGTCCCTTTTCTGTCACGTATCTCCAGATCAAATTCTTGTAATAGAAGAACCCAGCGAATCAAGCGTGGCTTTGACTCCTTCTTTTCTATCAGGTACCTAATTGTTGCATGGTTAGTGTAAACAATAACTTTTGAGCCAATCAAGTATGACCTAAATTTGTCAAATGCAAAAATGATAGCCAATATCTCCTTCTTCGTCACGGTGTAATTGAGTTGTGCACCGCTTAGTGCTCTGGTTGCATAGTAAATCGGGTGCATCAGTTTATCTTTTCACTGCCCCAAGACTACTCCTATAACATAATCACTTGCATCACACATGAGCTCAAACGGTTTCTCCCAATTGGGTGCAATAATGAAGGGTGCAGTCACCAATCTCCTCTTCAACTCCTCAAATGCAAACCTGCAATCATTAAACACAAAGGGGTGACCCTTTTCAAGGAGTTTGCATAAAGGGTTAGCAATCTTAGAGAAATCTTTTATGAATCACCTGTAGAACCCGTCGTGCCCAAGGAAACTTCTCACTGCCTTGACTGAAGTAGGCGGTGGAAACTTCTCAATCATGTCAACCTTAGCATGGTCAACCTCGATTCCCATACTGGACACTCGATGCCCCAAGACTATCCCTCCTTGTACCATAAAATGGCACTTTTCCCAGTTCAACACTAAATTTGCCTCCACATATCTTCTGAGCACTCTTCTTAAGTTGTGAAGACAGTCCTCGAATCAATTCCCCACTACGGAGAAATCATCCATAAAAACCTCTATAATGTCCTCCATCATGTCTGTGAAAATGGCTAACATGCACCGTTGAAATGTCGTTAGTGAATTGTAAAGCAGAAAAGGCATTCTCCGAAAGGCAAAGATGCCATACGGACAAGTGAATATTGTTTTCTCTCTATCTTTGGGGGCTATTGAGATCTGATTGTACCCCAAATATCCATCCAAGAAACAAAAGTGAGATCGCCCGGCCAACCTGTTCAATATTTGGTCAATGAATGGCAGGGGGAAGTGGTCCTTCTGGGTGGCTGTGTTCAATTTCGGTAATCCATGTAAATTCGCCATCTCGTGACTGTACGAGTAGAGATCAACTCGTTATTCTCATTTTGTATGACTGTCATTCCTCCCTTTTTCGGCACACACTGGACATGATTGACCCAATTGCTGTCTGAGATGGGGAAGATGATGCCCGCATCTAACCATTTCATCACTTCTTGCTTCACCACCTCTTTCATATTTGGGTTCAACCCTCGTTGATGTTCTCTGGAAGGTTTGTGACCTTCTTCCAAGAGAATCTTGTGCATATAAAAGGCTAGGCTGATACCCTTTATGTTTGCCATGGTCCAACCAGTGGCAGTCTTACATTCCTGTAGTACCTTTAGGAGCTGCTCTACCTGCACATCTAGCAAATTGGATGATATAATAATAGGCAAAGTAGAATCAGGCCCTAAGAAAACGTACCTGAGGTGAGCTGGGAGCGATTTCAGCTCCAGTTTGGGTGGTTCCTCTACTGATGGTTTTGCTGGAGGTGTAGCCCTTTTTCTAACTCAAGGGACTTGAACTGAGGTTCCCTTTTCCAGAATCCTTGGCCTTATAGTGCCATGACCTACTCAGCCAACCCTTCACCATCCATCTCCTCTAAATTTGTCAAGAAGGCCTCCAATATATCCTTAGTAGTCAGGGTGACATCATCTTCGTGCAGGATCACATCCACTGCCTCCACTAGGGAGTAATTAGCATATTCACTGGGTCCCCTCATGGATTGTTGAATGTTGAATATGACTTCTTCGTCGTTCAATCTCATTTTTAACTCCCTAATTTCACAATCGATCAGTGCTCTCCCAGTGTCTAAGAATGGCCTCCCTAAAATGATAGGTATATCCTCATCTACCTGACAATCCAAAATAACAAAGTCTGCCGAGAACACAAACTTCCCCACTTGTACCAACACATTATCAAGAATCCCTGTCGGCCTTTTTACCGTGCGGTTAGCCAGTTGCAAAAGCATCAAAGTCGGACTAGCTCTGCCAATACCCAGTTTGCTATATATGGCCAGCGGCATCAAGTTTATGTTGGCCCTAAGTCACATAATGCCTTTGCAAAGGCATAACTCACAATAGTGCATGGAATAGTAAAGCTACACGGGTCAGACATCTTTTGAGCCATAGGTCTTGTCACTACTGCACTGCATGTCTGAGTCAGAGTTACTGTGGATAGGTCCTAAAAATCAAACTTTCGTGACATTAGGTCCTTCATCATCTTTGCATAGCCTGGCATCTCCCTCAAGGAATCCATCAGAGGAATATTCAACTGAATTTGATGCAGCATCTCCATGAATTTCTTGTATTGATCTTCTATCTTTTGTTTTACCAGTCTCTGAGGGAATGGTGCAGGTATCACCCTTTGTGCACTGTTTGTTGGCTTCTCTCCGTTGGGGTTCTGTGGCACAAGAGGTACCACCTGTTCTGCAGCTTGTTCATTCTCTTTAGCTTTACCCTTATCATTTTGAACCTGTTCAACCACCACTTCAGTAAGTTCTGCTGGTTCATCTACCTCTAAAGGAACTGGAGTAGCTGGCATAATCTCTTTGCTGGCTTGTGCAACTTCATGCTCTTTGTCTAAATCTCTCTTATTCCGGAGACTTACTTCTATCAGCTGATTCAGGTTTTGCCCTTTAGGGTTAATGTTCGTGTTTGCTGGAAATGTTCCCTAGGGGCAGTTGTTTAAAGCCATAGACAGCTGCCCCAACTGAGTTTCAATGTTCTTTATTGCTGAGTCATGCACTGCTAACTTTTCCTGCATCTTACCATTTGTTCCAATGAGTTGTTGAAGCATACCCCTGATCTCTACCATGTTATCTTGTTGCTGAGGGGGTGGATGATATGTCAACTGTTGCTGGTTCTGCTATGGATATCCATGTTGTCTCTGGTATGGCATCATTTGGCCTTGGGGTTGCATAACTCCAAGTTGTTGCATGTTTGGTCTGTATTGCTAATTTGGTGCCGGTCTCCACTGCTGTCCTCCTTGTCTCTGACCCCAAAAGTTGTTAACATAATTCATATCCTCTCTTAACCCTGGGTTATCACCTTCTCCACTCCATGAACATAAATAATACTGATTAACGCAGGGTTTACACAGTTCTCCATTGGTTGTGCCAATAATATGCACTTGCTTTGTACCCATCTCATCAATCTTCTTTGTCAATATACTCATCTGAGTCATGAGTGTGGCTATGTTTTCTGCATGTGAATTATTTGGGTCAAGAGGGACTGAATGCACTATTAGTGCCATTGTTGTACCTCTCGTCATCCACCCCGAATTCTAGGACATCTTGTCAAGAAGGACTTTGCACTTGGTGAATGTATTACTCAAAAATGCACCTTCACCTGAAACATCCACATTGGTCTTTAGATTGTCAGCTAACCCCATGTAGAACCTATGGCCGAGCATCTGGTCTGGAATACCATGGTGGGGACACTTCACTAGCATCCATTTGAATCTTTCCGAAGTTTCCTGTAAGGTCTTAGTCGGCTGCTGCTTGTACTGCAATATTTCATCAATCTACCTTGCAGTCTTATTGGGCGGGTAGAACTTATTCAGGAACTGCTTGACTAATTCCTCCTAGGTGACAATGGAATTTATTAGGAGCGAATTCAGCCAAGTTTGGGCTTCCCCAGTCACAGAGAACGGGAACAATAGCAGCTTGATAGCTTCTGGGGTCACATTAGGCTGCCTTTGGGTCACATAAATCGACAGAAAATTTTTCAAGCGTTGCTGAAGGTCTTCAATGTGTGACCCGGAGAACAATCCCTTATTCTGTAGAAGATGCAGCATGTTGTTGGTGATCTGGAATGTCTCCGCTTGAATTGGGGGCATAACTATGGTAGTAGCCAGGTTGTCAGCTGTCGGTTGTGCCCAATCATAAAGTGCAGCTTCTGGCACAATAGGTGCCACCACTCTGACGTTTGGGTAAGCTGGCTTATCCCTGATGTTTCCGTTGACCTTCTCTATGTCCACCATGTCAATTTCAAGATGGTATGATTTTTTTGATTGTTGGATCCTCTTGTTAGCACGGTTCAATGCCCTGAATGTTTTATCTGGGTCTGAGAGTCCTTCAAGCAGTTCTCTAGTCCTCGAAGAATTTCTAGGCATACACCTGAATCCCACAACAGTTCAAACGTGAGAATTTCAATGAAAAAAATTGTTTAACACCTTTAAAAATTGATCTAAACTAATAATTCTAACACTACTTCTAAGTTGTAATAAATAACATTGTTAATTCCCCGGTAACGATGCCAAAATTTGATCATGCCCAACTATGCCTTCTAAAATACAAAGCGGTCGTTGCAAATATAATTCGGTTTTAAGTCCGGAGTCGAATCCTTAGGGAACTAACCTATCTATTACAGCTCTTTGGCAATGCTATTATCAATTCAACCAATTTCCAGATGCAAGATTTTTATCAATCAATCTTGGGTTTTTGTTTAACTACTTCAAATGATATTAAAAATAACAATATGCTAAATTAAAGATAAATCAATGGTAAAAAGGTCTAGGTCATTGATTTCCCCAATTGTTTGTTTAGGTCTTAAATCTTTCGCTATAATCTCGTCGTAATACTCTATGAGGATTATGAGTAGGTTATAGTAGTTATCTCTCGATCAACTACGATAATTTACTAGAGCATTCGCTCGAACTACTCTAGCTAGCAATATGTGCATCTCTGAATTATCCCACCAAAGTTTCGTTATCTCTAACCCCACTTTTAAATTCAAGTAATGAATTTCTTCAATTACCCAAAAGTGGTGTCGTTCAACAACAGTCTAACCTAATATTCTTTCTCAAGCAATATAACGCAATTAGACACGATTACTCAAGGTCCCATTCAATTAATCACCATACAAAATGTAGTTGAACAATCATTTAATAAATTCGGCTCGATTATAACAATTTGAGTCAAAACTTCAACCAACAATTGGTTCCATCAACCCTAGATCAATTGTTTAGCTACTCATAACAAAACAAGATAAAACTACAAGGTTGTTCATAATGTGTAATTGCAAGAATTAAATGGAGATAGAAAAAAACTCTAATGTTTGGTTGATCTTCTCACACTTGTTCTTGCCTCCAAAGTAGGCTAAAAACAAGCTTAATATTATCTTGGGCGAGCTTCTAGAGTTTATAAGTATTTGGAATAAGTATTCCCCTAGTTACACTTTGGTCCCCAAATTTTCTGGCAACTGCATAGTTCACCGCGGCCACGGCACGATCGCGGCGCGACCACGATGAAGGCCAAACATTTTGCCTCGCGTTGGTTTCCTGCCGTGGTCCAACTGCGGTCGTAGTGGATTTCACCCCAGTCCACTTTTTGCTTCTTCACACTTGGGTGCTTCTTGATTGGACGTTTTCTTCACATTATTGACTCCAAAAAACTCTATAGTTCTTCCTAACTTGGATTAGTCATGCGAAGCAAAAGAACACCAATTAGAGCATTTTGTTATCATTTCGCCTATAAAACAACAATAAATCATGGTATAATTAAGTGTAAATACCGTCTATATAGCCTAATATCACTTGTACAGTCGCTCGATTTTTATTGTTTGAGCCCATCAGGGAACGTTTTAAGCAAACGGACCCGAATTCGTATTTTGATAGTCCCGGTGGGTATCATGATTTGGGACTTGGGCGTATGCCCGAAATTAAATTCAGAAGTCCCTAGGCCGAGTTATTGGACTTGGTTAAAATTTGAAAGTTAAAAGACTTAATGAATTTGAAATGTTTAACCAATGGCTGACTTTTTGGATATCGGGTCGGTGTTTTGGTTCCGCAACCTGGTATAGGTCCAATACAATATTTTCAACTTGTTTGTCAAATTTGGTGAGAAACTGACTGGGTTTGACGTGATTCAGACGCCCGGTTGTGAAAATAGAAGTTTCTAAGTTTTCTTGAAAATTTCATTTAATTTAGTGTTCAATTCAGTGTTTAGGTGTTATTTTGCCTATTTAATCGCGCGAGCAAGTTCGTATGATATTTTTAGACTTGTGTGCACTTTTGGTTAAGAGCCTCGAGGGCTCGGCTGAGTTTCGGATAGTCTACAGAGTGAAATTTGGACTTAGAACACTGTTGGTGTGCTTCATTTTTATTGTAGGCCTCTGACCTCGAAATTGCGAGGTCAGGCTTCCCATTTGCAGCCACTGATGGATTCGCATTTGCGAGCTACTCATCACTTTTGCGAAGAGTATCTTGGAGGCCAAAGTATGCATTTGCAACAATTATTCGCATTTGCAAAGTGGGACAGGGGGAGGTAGTGATCGCAAATGCGATCAATTGGCCGCATTTGCGGAGATCATAGTCCACATTTGCAAACTATTCATCGCATTTGCGATGATAGTAGAAATGTGAAGAGCTTCGCATTTTCAATGGTTCCTTCGTATTTGCGGATGCGACATCTGCAGCTGATTTAAATGGGACATAGACAGGATTTTTGATTCATTCTTCAAATTTTCAAACTTAGACACCCTAGAGGCGATCTTTCAAAGGAATATTCTTCCCCAAATCATTGGTAAGTGATTCTAAACTAGTTTATTACAATCATTCACTACTTTTCCTAAGATTTTAACCTAAAATCTAGAATTTCCATGGTGGAAATTGGGGTTTTGGGTAGAATTAGGGATTTAGACCTCAAATTGAGGTCGGATTCCAAAATAAATTACATAACCGGGCTCGGGGGTGAATGGATAACTAGGTTTTGGTCCGAATTTTAGGTTTAGACCAAGCGATCCCGGGTGTTGACTTTTTCAATAATGACCTAAATTGGATTCTTTGCAATTGTGGGTAGTTCCTAAGGCTTAATTTTAATAGTTTGGTTGGTAATTTGCTAGATTCTATTGGTTCGGAGGCTTGTTTGAAAGGCAAAGCCGTGGTTGAGCTGTGAGTTTGGTCGTTGGAGTGAGGTAAGCTTCGTGATTAACCTTGACTTAAGGGATTATGACTTATTTGTCTATTTGCTACGTGTTTAGATGTTGGGTACAACGTATATGTAAGGTGACGAGTACTTATGCGTTGTTGTTGGGTTATAGCATGCGGGTGGGACTTGTTCTTTGCAATTATTGCTTTGCTTAATCATATTTATCCATGCTTAGACTAGTTAGTTATTAAATTGATCATTCTTATCATGTTTATGATCTTTGGTGATAATTGAGTATTGATTCCAAGTTGAGATTGGTATTGTGGAACCGTTATTGAAGTAAGGCTTATACTTGGTGATCTTATCTACCTGTTATTACTTGTTCATTGTTACGTTGTAAGGAAGAGTGTTAATGCACAAAGGGTGATGTTGTGCCGTATGTGAGTGTTAATGCATGAAGGGAGATTCCGTGCTAATATGAGTGTTAATGCACGGAGGGTGATGTCGTGCCATGTTATGAGAGTTAATGCACGAAGGCTAGTGCCATGTTGTTTCTATTGATTTATACAATGAGTGAGAGTTAATGCACGAAGCGTAATATCATGCTATTTTTATTGATATATACAGTGAGTGAGAGTAAAAGTACGATGAGTGATGCCGTGCATTATCATTGTTTCATTGTGAGGTTGAGAATAAAAGTACGAAAGTTGATGCCGTGCAATTTTTCTTCATTGTGCTTAATTGTTGTTATTGGTTATAGGCATATTAACTGTTCTAGTTATCATTTTCGTTGTATCTCTCGCATCTAGTACCCCCTTAGCATGTTTCCCCCACCCAATAATACATGTATAGCTTCTTTTTGTTATCATCTTGTACATATACTATTATTTGCACATGTTTAATATGTAGGTGTCTTGTCATTGTCTTTTCACTACTTCATCGAGGTTAGGATTGACACTTACGAGTACATGGGGTCAGTTGTACTCATACTACACTCGGCACTTTTTGTGGAGATTTTGGTACCGGCCCTAACCGTTTGTGAGTTGGAGCAACTTGGACTAGCTTTGGAGACTCGAGGTAGATCTGTTGGCGTCGCAGACCTTGAAGTCCCCTTGTACTGTTTTTGTTTCACTGTTTCTTTTTTTTCAAAACAGTTGTATTTCTTTCAAACTCTATTTGTAATAAATTCTAGAAGCTCGTGAGTTGTGACTCCAGATCCGTGTTGTAGTAGATATTGTGCTTTTATGTTATTCCGAACTTTATTTTATTTCATTTCGACTTTATCTATTAAAATTGAAAGAAATTGACGTAATGGTTCTTTAATATGTTGACTTGCCTAAGAAGTGAAATGTTAGACGTCATCACGGTCTCGAAGGTGAAAATTTCAAATCGTGACATATATACTAAAATAATTTCCTTCATCCTTCTATGTTTGACTTGGACGTACTATAGGAAGACAAAGTAGGAACTTTTTATAATACTAGAATTATTAGGGATAGGAGTATTTTGAACAATGTTATCGTGGGTACGAGTGCTTCCTGTGGCTCTTGTTTGAACTCTAGCAGTGCTTCTAATAGCACTTTTGTCTGTAATGATGTCTAACTACTATTTATAATATTTCCGTTTACTACAACAAACGGGTAGTAATTGGTGCAACCACGTTATACAACTTCATTGAATTTGTTCGAAGATACCTAGACATCCCTTGGATCTTTCTATAGTTTCAATCCTAGGAGGCATCCTTAAAAACATAGAGCCCCAAAAAACATCGAGTGGGGTTTAAAAAAGCTTAAATAAAGAAATACATATGATCTTAAAATATCATTTTTAATGTACTATTCTAAAGTTTTACTGCATGGTCCAGCTGCACAGTGATTGTACAAACTTTTATTTATTCCCCCACCATGTGTTATTTCGAACCCTCTTCCAACAACAAAACCACAATTCTTGCACATTTCTTAAACTCCGAAATCTGTGGTATAGGTGAGAACTCCACATTAATTAAGTTTACAAAAGTTAAATATGAATGGTCCCCGTCCTATTGGCCTTAGGCATAACATGATGCTTTAACGTTGTTGCATTAATTAACTGAAAGCATATTCTAAATATAATTATAGCTATGAAATAATGGCGATAGTGATAATATATTTTTTAGGAACAGGATGCTAAACGTTAAATTAGGGTAAAGAATAATGTTAGTATCTTTTTTTTATTATTATTTATAAGTGACCATATTTATACTCCATGTTTTTGTAAAAGAGAAAAAAATAAACAGCTATTGGATGGAACTTTATTCTCATGGCATTATATCCCCTTTTTTTCTTTCCATTGTCCTCATTTTGTGGTCGCAATTAAAAGGAAGGAATATGTATAAATAATACTGTTTGCCTCGAAAGCACGAGTAATAATTAAATTTAATTCGTGGTTTTAAAGATATGTGATTTAGTTCAATACCAATTAATAATCAAGAAGTATGAAGTATAAATGAAAGAAATAAGTGAATCAAACCAGTGTACTCAAACAGTTTCGACCTCGAGCTTAGTGACCTCGAGATGAACCCAGAACAATAAAGTAGGAACAATATAAAGAGAAAAGACAAGTCTGATGAGCAATGAGCCAGAAAAGTAAGTTAGTATATTCTTTGCCAATAATTAAATATCTTTACAAATAATTGGGGTCCCCTTTATATAACAGGGGAACCCTAAATAAGGTACATTTCTATTTACAGTAAGGAATCTTATTGGGACAGATGTCTAAACGCGCACCTACTACCGATTTGTACAATTCTATTTCGGAATTTGCGCCATGATTTTGGGGATGTGGCAGGAATCTCGTTCATTCTGTTACGAATCCATAACGACATTATTTTGAAGTCGAGCATACTCGGCTTCGGTATTCATCATGCTTCAATCTTTTGGTACTGCACCCTATCTTCGAGCTCGAGTTTGATCCATCGGGCTTGAACTTGACCTTGCCTGAACTCGGTCTTAAGGCGACCCCTCGAGCCTATAGATCGAAGGCATATGAATTTGACCGTATACAAAAACCATCAAGCTTAATCATATGCAAACTTCTATATAGAGATGGAAAGTGAAAATTCACGAATGTCCAGAAGGGTTTCTGCTGATCTAATCTGCTGGAATATCTCAAGAGCTTTTTTGTACGTAGACATTTTGAAGTTTAGGATTCTTTCAAAATCAAAGGGTTAAATGGAATTTACTGTTATTATAAAGAAAAAATGTCACAAGAGAGCACATGGTGACCCATGTAAAAGATTGATCAATCTCACTCCTACCTCATTTTTTTTATATTCGTACGGGTTTATTATTTCTTGAAATTTTTCTGGTTTTTACACATATATAATTTGATTTTCTGTGCAAAATATTGGCTTGGATTGATCCCGCAACACAGAGGGTACAGTGCATCCACCGTAGACCAAATAGAAGAAGAGATTAAAAAAAGTCAACTCATAAAGTGCTTTTCTTTTTGTGGGGGGTGGGGAGGAGAATCACATTCTTCCCGTTATTGCAAAATCGACCTTTTTCTTATTCTCTCAATAGTCCCTTCTGCTAATTGGGTATCTTTACTAGAGTACCGCCCCGTGAATAAAACGTTCATATCGGCTAAATGAATATAACTTATAAAATTAGTCATGTTATAAAATATTTAGTAAACGTGGATGTCCACTACTTTCATCCATGATGTAAATAACTTCCCATTACTCATCACCATTATGATTGTAACTCTCACACCTCCATGACCCCTCCCCTTCCCTCATGATTTCAATTGTTAATGTCATATTTAATACAATCATTTTGTAACCTTCATATGTAATAGTATAAATAGAGGCATGAAATGTGAGATGTAATATACTTGAATAATTGATGAAATAAGAAAGTTATCTATTCTTCTCTTATTCTACTTATCTTCTTGTTTTATATTGTTACATTTGAGCTACATTTCTTAACGCATATATTTGTTCATTTTGTTTTCTTCGTTGTATACTTTGATTTCATGATTAGTATCTTTAATATGCAATTTTATAATTTCTCACATCTCTAGATATGTCTAAAAATAAAGAATTCTATATTTCTTTATATTAAGTTATTTGTATGATTGTCACATGAAAGTTGCTAATTTTCATGTTAATAGAATTAATTGAGAGAAAAATACTTATTTTGTGTTGTTCAAGATTTGAAATTGTGTTAAAGTTAGAAGACATTTTTGTTCTAGTTAACATCAAAGATATACTAATAATTTGAAGAAACAAATAGTATTCTTTTCTATGGAATTATCACTTTAGTGTATATAGATCACAAATTTGATATTATGTCAATTTTAAAGATTTTCTACGCTATTATCCTAATGATTTCTAATTATTTATCATCTTTGATAGTTTTCACTAGGGTTGTACAAAGGAAACCGACAAACCGCACCAACCCGATAATCCGAGTCAAACCGAGAAAAAAAACCCGACTATGGGTTGGTTTGATTTGGTTTGGTGTTGGAAAAAAAAACCGACCATAATTGGTTTGGTTTGGTTTTAACTAAAGAAAGTCAAACCGAAACCAAATCAGCCCGACATTACATATATAGAAATTATAGATATATATATATATATTTAATATATAAATATAATTATTGTGATGTCATTTATAAATATTTCAAGATTTCATAATTTTATTTTTTGAGGTATTATTTCAAGGTTGGACTTAGAACTTTTTAATGTTCCAATAAGTTTTATAGCCATTAACATTAGTAAATTAAATAGTGCTAACAAAAGCCCAAACCAAAATCAAATCAATATTAATGCTAACAAAAGACATTTAATTCAATATTACGAATGAGAATTTATTGAATATCTATGTTTTGTTTTGCAATAATTTAGATAAAAATGCATAACCAATTTTTATTTTTTCTTTAACATTTAGTCATGTATTTAATACTCCCTTATTTTAGCATGATTTAGTAATCTTAGATTATGTTTATTTTTATTATGGCTTTTTAATTAGTAATATTTATATTACATAATTTTATTATCTTTATTGTTGAATATTTTAGGATAATGCCATGACATATCATATTTTGTATTATTTTCTTGAAAAATACTTTATATAGTTATATCTTACTAGGACTAAAGAAATATTTTGAGCATAAATTATATGTTTTGTTCTACGAAAATTTTACGGAAAAAACCCCGAAAAAACCCAAGAAAACCCGAGAAAAATCGAAAGTAAAAAAATCGAGTTTTATTGGTTTGGTTTGGTCTTTAGATTTAATAATCCGACACAATTGATTTGGTTTGGTAATTGTAAAATCCGAACCAACCCGACCTATGTACATTATGTCGAATTTGTCAAAGCTTGAGTTTATGGCACTTGACATTTCTGGAATGAATTACCTATCATGGGTTCTCGATGCTGATATTCACTTAGCCGCTAAAGGCCTTGGTAACACCATTACTCAGGGTAATGGCATCAAGTTAAGACAAAGCGAAGGCCATAATTTTCCTACGTCATCATTTGGATGAAGGTTTGAAGGTTGAATATTTAACAGTGAAATATCCACTTGAATTGTGGACTAGCCTGAAGGAAATGTATGATCACCTTAAGTCTACGGTATTGCAAAGGGCTTGATATGAGTGGATGCACCTACGGTTGCAAGATTTTAAGACCGTAAGTGAGTATAACTCTGTTGTAATAACTTCCCAATTGAAATTATGTGGGGATGTTATGAATGATGAGGATTTCTTTTTGTAATTATAAATGATAAAATTAATCATCAACCACAGGTTCAAATAAAACAAATCACATATATTAACAAACAAACAGAGTAAGTAAAAATAAAAGTCGCCATAGGCGACCCCAAGCGATTTGCTTGTTTTCTTGCTATCCGGCGCCTTCTAAGAATAAGGGATGTGATGACTCCATGCTAGGTATGGTGGTGAGTCTTGCATTAGGACTCCAAATTTGCTCCAAGTGCATATGCCAAGAGAAAGAGAAATAAATAATTAGGAGTCATCCTTAACAACAGTAGCATATAAAGGCAATAAAACTATTATCACTTCTTATCAAGATGAGGATTTGTTGGAAAAGACTCTTACGACTTTTTCTGTCTCAAATATGGTGTTAAAGCAGCAATACCCTGAAAGGGGTTTTAAAAAGTATTCTGAATTAATCTCATGCCTTCTGGTGGCTGGGAAACATAATACCATTTTTGTTAAAAAAATCATGAAGCCCGTCCCAAAGGATCAGCTCGGCTTCCTGAAGCGAATATGGCAGCTAGACGTGATAAATATGGAAAAAGACAGTATAATAATCATGGCCATATGAATGTACGTGGGAATGACAATGGTAAGAGGCGGTATAATAGCCTTCGTCGTGGTGGTCATGGCAAACGAAAGAACAATATGAGTTCTCAAAATAATCCTTCGAGAGGCAAAAGCGGTAACTGCCACCATTGTGGCATGAAAGGTCATTGAAAAATTGAATGCCATGCACCTAGCCGTTTTGTCAGGCTTTATCAAAACTCCATCAAAAGAAAGGCAAATAATATTGGAGTATCTTTTTCTAATGCCCTAGTGGAGTCTCACTTGACCTTTAAAAATGATTTTGAAGCAGGGCCTTCAAACAAAAATGATGACAATGCCGAGGCAAATCTTGCTTTGAATGATGATGATTTTCAAGGCCTCGATGATCTTATTCATTTGGAAGTTGAAGATTTCTATGGAGATCAAAACTAAAGTTTGATCATTTTACTAGGGAATGCAATTATGTTGTTATTTTTATTTTCAGTATTTTTGTCTTGTCTAAAGTTGTTTTTATTTTTCAAGTAGTACTTAAGTTGTCTTATGTTGTCGTTGGTGATATTAGTTTTTCCGTATTTTTTGTGATGTACTTTTATTTTTTTATGAAGAAAATAAGAATTTTCAGTCTTCAATTGGATCCAAGATGAGTAATGAAGATTTATGTCTTTTGGATAGTGCTATAACTCACACAATATTAAAAGGAAATAAATTTTTCTCTTATTTGGTTATGAAAAAGGCCTATGTTAATACAATATCTGGTAGTACAAAGTTGATTGAGGGCTCTAGTAGAGCGACCTTATTACTACCTGGAGGAACGATATTAACTATTGATAATGCATTGTATTGTGTAAGTCTCAAAGAAACTTGTTGAGTTTCAAAGATATTCTCCAAAATGGCTACCATGTTGAGACATCAAACGAAGAAAATGTAGAATACTTTTATATTACTATAATAAAAGCGGGAAAAAAATATGTGCACGAAAAATTACCCATATTTTCTTCCGGATTGTACCACACAAACATTGGTATGGTTGAATCACATGCCATAGTTAAAAAAATATACTATGGTATAATGATTTTATCATTTGACATGACCGATTGGGCCATTCCGGTTCTAACATGATGCGCAGAATAATAGAAAATTCAAATGGGCACACATTGAAGAACAAGAAGATTCTTCAATTTAAGAAATTCTCTTGTGCTGCTTGTTCTCAAGGAAAATTGGTTATTAAACCATCAGCAGCTAAAGTTGGGATTGAATCCCCTACATTTCTGGAACGTATACAGTGTGATATATGTGGGCCTATACACCCTCCATGTGGACCATTCAAGTATTTATGGTCTTGATAGACACATCTACAAGATGGTCACATGTGTGTTTATTGTCACTCGTAATATGACATTTGCGAGATTGTTGGACCAAATAATAAGGTTAAGAGCACAATTTCCAGATTATGCAATTAAGACAATTCATCTGGATAATGCTGGTGAATTTACATCTCAGGCCTTTATTGATTATTGTATGGCCACTAGAATAAAAGTTAAGCATCCAGTTGCTCATGAACGTACTCAAAATGGTCTAGCAGAATCATTGATTAAACGCCTCTAATTAATAGCTATACCATTTCGAATAAGGACAAAACTTTCCCCTTTAGTGTGGGGACATGCTATTTTTACATGTAACAGCACTTGTGCGCATAAGGCCAACCAGTTATCATGAAGTCTCCCCATTACAGTTGGCTTTTGGTTAGGAGCCAAATATTTCCCATCTAAAATTTTTTGGATATGCAGTATATGTTCCAATTGCTCCATCTCAACGCACAAAGATGGGTCTCCAAAGAAGGTTGGGAGTATATATTGGTTATGAATCTCCTTCTATTATTAAATATCTAGAGCCTATGACATGATATTTGTTTATAGCCAGATTTGCTGATTGTCATTTTGATGAATCAATTTTTCCAACATTAGGGGGAGAAAATAAACAGCTGCAAAAAGAGATAGATTGGATCGTATTATCTCTATCTCACTTGTATCCTCGTACAAATCAATGTGAAAAAGAAGTTCAAAAGATCATTTATATGCAAGATGTTGCAAATCAATTGCCAGATGCATTTAAATAACCAACAACACTTTGTCAATATTTGTTAGAATAAATAAATCTATCAATGATTCTCTTGTAATATATTACTAATTGCATTCCAGTGTCTCCATATCGAATTAAAGTTAAATCTTGCTAGTATAACGATATACTCAAGGTTAAAGAAACATAAGTGCACCAATTGCACTAAGACACAAAAATAAATCACATATGTCATACATGGATTGCTGAAGCTTTATTTAACAAAATTTTTGCATATCAAGTTTTTCATGTATTGCCATATTAAAACCTTAAAGTAATTTCATCCACCACAGGAGAACCTGTCTAACCTGTCTCCATATAACTAATGCCAGGATATTTATGAAAAATTGTGCACAAGTCGTCTTTATACATATCGACTTGATTTTTCATTTCACTTTTTGCACAATGGACTATCCGTCCAATTTCATATTTTTAGGTGAAGTCAATTTTCATTGCGTATTTTACACTTGGCCAATTATTTATTTGTCCAAATTTCATGAGAGATTTAAGCTCAAGATCCTCGTCAATATTAATAATATTGATTGCTACATTATATTAATAACATCGTCGACGATCATTTTACATCGGTTCCATAAAGATCCATTTCGGCCTCAAGAAAATGATGAAGAGCTCGTTAATGATGAAATTCCATATCTTAGTGCAAGTGGGGCACTGATGTATCTTGGCAACAATACCCGACCAGATATTGCTTTTGCAGTAAGCTTATTAGCAAGATTCAGGTCCTCCCCAACAAGAAGACATTGGAATGGTGTTAAGCATATATTTAGATATCTTCGAGGATTTATAGATATAAGATTGTTTTATTCTAATGAATTCAAGTCAGAAATGATTGGCTATGCCGATGCAGGTTATTTGTCTGATCCACATAAAGCCCGATCTCAAACAGGATATTTGTTTACGTATGAAGGTACAGCTATATCATGGCGTTCAATAAAACAAACAATAGCTGCCACATCTTCAAATCATGCTGAGATAATAGTTATTCATGAAGCTACCCGAAAATATATTTGGTTGAGATCAATGACTCAATATATTCAGAAAATGTATGGCTTACTTTTGAAAAAGGATAATCCAACTACACTATATGAAGACAATGCTGCTTGTATTGCTCAACTAAAAGGAGGATACATCAAAGGAGACAGAACAAAAAATATTTCACCAAAGTTCTTTTTCACGCATGATCTTTAACAAAATGGTATAATTAATGTTCAACAGATTCGTTCATGTAAAAATATGGTTGATCTGTTCACTAAGGCATTACCAACCTCAACATTTGAGAAGTTGAGACAGAAGATTGGAATGCGGCGTCTTCGAGAAATAAAGTGATGTTTTCGTGAGAGGGAGTAAGATACGCACTGTACTCTTTTTCCCCTAGCCTAGGTTTTTTCCCACTGGGTTTTCCTGGTAAAGTTTTTAACGAGGCAACAAATAAAGCGTATTACAGATATGTGTACTCTTTTTCCTTCACTAAGATTTTTTTCCCACATGATTTTTCTTCGTAAAGTTTTAACGAGGCATATTATCTATTTTTGGATATCCAAGGGGGATCGGAGCCTTATAAAATATTTAGTAAATGTGGATGTCCACTACTCCCACTACTTTCACCCATGATGTAAATAACCTCCCACTACTCATCACCATTATGATTGTAATTCTCACACCTCCGTAACCCCTCCCCATGATCTTCCCCCATGATCTTTATTGTTAATGTCATATTTTAGACAATTATTTTGTAACCTTCATATGTAATAGTATAAATAGAGGCATGAAATGTGAGATGTAATATACTTGAACACTTGATGAAATAAGAAAGTTATCTATTCTTCTCTTATTCTACTTATCTTCTTATTTTATATTGTTACTTAGAGCTACATTTCTTAACAAGTCATGTATTTTAAACTATTGTAACCAGGTCACCTGTCTTGTTTTGGGGGTTACTAACTCCACATCTAATAGCCTATTTGGCCAATCTATAAGAATTAGCTTATTTTGAGTGTTTTTTGTGAAAAATATTTTTCTCAAAAGTACTTTTGGTAAGAAGCAGTTTTTGTTTGACTAATTAATTTGAAAAGCACTTTTGAGCAGCAATTAGTGTTTGGCCAAGATTTTAAAAACTTTTTCTAAGTATATTTTTCTCGAAAGTGCTTTTCAAAAAAGTGCTTTTGGAGAGAAACTACTTTTTTCTGCTTCTGATTCTCTTCAAAAGCACTTTTTTTTTCTTCCAAAAGCTTGACCAAACACTTCAACTTTGAAAAAAAAGTACTTTTTTAAATTAAAAAAAAATGTGCTTCTAGAATATGAGAAGCTTAGCCAAACAGGCTATAATTATCTTTTAAACAATTTGATAGTGTAAATTTTTTATTACACTATCGTTGTATAGAAGTTAGTTAAATCTCAAATACTAATCTAGAGATGATACTAGCTAGAATGGCATGAGTAATGCAGTGCATGCAACCCGGTTTAATTCTTAAAAAGTCTAACTTATTTAAATAATTGTAAATCATATGCGGTGCCTCTCAACAACCAGCAGATCTAAACTAGGCAAAACAGTAGGGAGAAAATCAAACGCATGTGAGTGATTTGCTACATTTTCTCTGAGTCAACTCTATACCGTTAATATTGATCACCTGCGCCTCATTGCCCAAACACAATTGTATAAAGCTTTGTAATATTGTGATGCTAAAAAACTCAGCAACTTGAACTCGTTATTGATAGACAACCATGCACATTAGTTGATTGACAGCAGAAAATTAAATGAAAAACTTGAAAATTTAAGTACAAGTCATCCCCAAGTGCCAAGTTGATAGCGCATGGCTACAAAAGCGGGATATAAAACCACTATATATAGCTTCTTTTTTAACCATACAAATATATCTAATGTTGTGCTGCCAAAGCTTTCATTCTCACTCTCTCTATACACACACATACATGCAGATATACTCGGATGCGGAGCTCGAATTTGGATTTTATGGGTTCAGAATTATAATCCTTTTAAGTTACTGAGTTCTAAATTAATAATTTGTACATATTCATTGGAATTTTTTAATATAAATACAGGGTTTGAACAAAAGATATTGGGTTCGGCCGAACCCGCAACTAATACTTAGGCTCCGCCCCTAGGTATACTCCATCTGTACGTCCTATTATATATGTTATGCTTTTTTTTTTTTTTTTAGGTTTGTCTAAAAAGATTATTGTATTTTATATTTGAAACTATCTAAACTTAAATGGCACTCTAAACTCTCTCTTTTACGCGAGCCAAAAAGTGTAACTACCGAAGCTCTTTCAAATTATCCTGTTTTTGGATAAGTATTATGGTTAAGTCAGTTAACAAGATAAGAGTCGAAAAATTGGTAAGAACTATTTAGTGATTCTTGAATGCTTTTACTTATGTAGATGGAATCCGGTACAATACTCTATACATTCTCATTTTTTCCTCTTAATGACACAATATGTCAAGACAAATCTCATATAAAAGTTCACATTATTACGAGAGAAAAATAGAAAAGAAATACGAAACTCTTACCATTGTTCATTTAATTGTTGATAGAACGGGCAGTTTTAGCATTTTACATGTATATATTCAGCTTTTGTTTCAAACATCGTGTCCGATCAAAGGGAAGTTAATTTCAAAGCGTACAAGATGCGCTGTCCTTGAGAAGGCTCAAAATATATAGTACCAGAGTGGAGGATTAATCACTCTTGATACTTAGTACTTATATATTTTGTGATAATGAGCTATAGTAGGGGTGGCAAAATGATTTAAAGAAAACAGTTAACCACCCATATTATCCACTAAAAAATGGGTTGAATAATGAACTTTTTAAAAACGGGTCAAATATGGATAAGAACCATATTATCTATTTAAAAAATGGATAACCAATAAGTCTAACTTTTACATTTGTAAAGCCTCAAATTGGGGGTTCCTTAAGTTAGGGAGACTAAAAATTCTCCAAAAAGTGATCATATACAAGAAGTCATGGATAATATGGATAACCGATATTATCCGCCGGTTAACCCGTTTTTTATCCGTATTATACATGGGTTATGTCGGATAATTAATCCGTTTTTATTGCCCGACCCGACCCGACCCGACCCGACCCATCGGTTTGCCACTCCTAGGCTATAGGTAGCTACAAGCATATAAACCATTAATTTTTCTAAACATTAGTGGTCCATAGAGTGTGAAAGTTATCACTACAGTGCAAGCAATAAAACATGGCCATAGACCAATATTGAAACTTGCCCTCCTTCTTCTTCTCCCGTATATATAAATGTTATCAATATCACAAATAAACTCATCTTCTCCTTCTCACAAGATTTGCTCCTCTTCTCTCCATTTCTTCATAAATGAAAATAGTTGCAATCTTGTTTTCGGCGATTGTTATTGCCTTAGTGATATGGGGGTGGAAAATGGTGAATTGGGTATGGTTGAGACCAAGAAAACAAGAGAAGTTCTTTAGGAAGCAAGGCATGAATGGACATCCTTATAGAACACTATATGGAGACACAAAGGAGATGGCTGAGTTGACCAAAGAAGCCAAGTTTAAACCCATTAAACTCACTGATGATATTCTCCCTCGAGTCTTCCCTTTCTACCATCATATTCTGAACAAATATGGTAAGTTAAGTTGCTTTTAGATCTTCATACATATTCCCATACTACTTCGCAATTCAAAGTGGAGATTTGATTTTGTGAGATTGTTTAGAGAGTCTAAGTTTTTTATGCACTAATTAACGTCGTAAAATGATTAAAATTTTTTTACATTGTGAGTGTATATTACATAAATTCTTTATTTTAGAAATTAAAAAGTGATAATATCAGATTTGGTTTAAAAAATAAAAAATCCTTAGGCAAAATACAAAATTAGCCGATTGACTGAAATTAGTTACATCTGTTAATCGAAAAGTGTATAAAATATGTATATTTTTTTGTATATTATACACATATATACAAAAAATACATTGTATTGGTTTTTATATTTTAGAATAGCTAAAAATATATATATCTCTCAAAATTTCTTTCTCTTCAAATGGGATGTATGCAATAAGGTGGAAAACAATAAGAGGGTCTCATTTGGAAAATCAATACTATGATTTTGAGAAATGACATATTGGTGTCAAAATGGCGATTCTTGTGATGGAAAAGAGTTGCGTAACGGTTATTACTTGAATATGGAAATGATAAGTCAGTGAGTTTTAACCGTTAAGGTTGATATAAGAGGTCAATCGATCGATCAGTTAATAAGGACTGGCCCTGTATGGTTTGTGTGCATTGAGCTCCTAATTTTCTTCTAAATCACTTTAATTAAGACCGCTCATTTAGTTCAAGATTCATAAAGTTAAATTTGCGCTTGTGCTAATTTTTATAGTATCTTTTATTTGGTGAAAAACGTTATTTATCGATTTTTTATCACCTTTAATTTGTTCCTCAAATCAGTGTATCGTTTAATTGGGCAAAAATTTATTATTGACTTACTTTTATCGGTTAAATGGGAGAAAATTTACATGGTTAAAGAATAAAAATATTATTTGGCGAAACAAAGTATTTGTCAATTAAATATTATTGACTTAGGACAGAATATATTTCAGAAACAAAGAAAGACTGCAAAACTTCATAAGTTGGATGACTGTTATATTTGAGAAATAGAAGTGTAGTGGGTGATATGGCATGCCATGTCATCTTTCCGGCACGAAAAATTAGCTTTTTTTCCGGCTAAAATGACTTTTTGGAAAGATTGAGTTAAGTTGGATGATCATTTTGTTACAAAAAGATTAAAATTAAAAATGCCTTAATTGTCCATTTAGTAATTACTTCTTGAAATGATCAAATGATTTTGACACGACTAGCCGATAAAGATTGGGCAAAAGCATATCATTGAAAAATTGGCCCTATGTTCTGTGTACATTGAGGTCTTAATCTTCTTCTAAATCATTTTAATTACGAGCATTACTTTAGGGTGTGTTTGATATGATGGAAAATGTTTTTTAATTTTTCAATGTTTGGTTGGCTTAATTAAATATTTTGAAAAATATTTTCCTCATAAATTTATTTTCCTTCAATTGGAAAAAATATTTTCAGAAGGAAAAATATTTTCCAAAAGTCTTTTTCAACCTTCCCCACCATATTCCTTTTCACCACCAACCCTCCACACCCCACCCC
>MU756038.1:6611-26806 GCA_026770625.1 Nicotiana glauca | reverse complement strand
GAGGGGGAGCACAAGAAACATGGGGACTTGGGAAAAAGGGGGTGAGGAGAGTTGCATAAAAAAATATTTTTACTCTCTAACCAAACATTAGAAAATATTTTTCACTTACCAACCGAACAAGGCAAAATAAGTGATAAAACAACTCTTTTTTTAAGAAAATATTTTCCCTGGAAAATATTTTCTTTCGTACCAAATACATCCTTAGTTCAAAATAGCTGCCGGACTAATTTGCAGAGAGTATAAAATATAAAGGTTATACTAAAAAAATGAGAAGAAAAAACAAAGGACATATCTCCATGTATCAATGCAAAAATAAAGGGACAATTTTCCAATGGAACGCTTATTTAATTTCACTTTTTTTGTTCTGACTGTGAATGAGGAACACTTCTATACCTAATGATAAAAAACGTTGCTCGAGAACAAACATGCATCATGCATGTACTGTAGGATGAATCGCGTTATTCTGTAATGAAAATAGGGAACTTGCTGGATAATTTGTTATTTCTGAATTAAATCGAAAAGATTATTTGTTATTTCTGCGTGTTTCCCGGTAGGCAGACGGATTTTAGCTCGAAATCAGATCTCTGTCTGTGATTTGTGGTCCTCTAATTTCATCGAATCATCGATCGTCTTTGTTTGTGATCCATTTAATTTAATTCATGTTTTTATATCGTTAGGGTTCAAGATCATGATTCTTAACCTAGTGCTGTAGCAAAAATCTAGGACTGCCATGAGTTATGCTTTTTGACTTACAGTTTAAGTTTTATGTACCAACGTTGTATTAGCCGTGTAAAATATGTACTATAATTTAAATTATTTTACTTGTATATGACGGGCATAGATTTTTTTTTTTTTTCAAATGATTGAAACCCCCTGGAAATGTACCGTGCACAAGATTCCCACATTGAAAAATGTTTATCTGCTACATATTAAAAATGAGGTAAAGAAGGGAACTACCGTGCACAAGGTTCCCACACTGAAATAATTTGGAAATATTTTGTAGAAAAGAAGAAGAGAAAGTAGTAAAAGGAATAATATAAAGGGTTTTGATATTCTCAAATGCAGATTTATCGTAAAGGAAAAAACAAGAAGATTCCGCACTATTTGAGGTTGTAAGAGAAAGTACAAGGCTCTATTCTACTAATTTAGCTTTGAATACGAAGTTGAATTATACATTTCGTGTCCAAATCTTTCTCACATGTGAATAAGCTGTACTCTACTGGCTCTCACTGTACATTATTTGATCATAGTCAATTTGCTTGATCTAGCTTTAAGTTATAATGATATATGAAATAGGTGTTAGTGTTTGTTCGGATTTTCTTAACATAATTGGTTTTACTATGAGCTCACGAAGGAAAGGACAACATATTTACTATAATTGGGTTTTTTTCTCCTAGAAGGAAAATATAATTCTTTCATATTTGGCTAGTCCCTTTTCTTGTAGGAAAATGTTTGAAGTTCTATAAATTGAAGATTCGTCCTTCTCGTTCATTAACATCCACAATGTAGCAGTATGGGGTTTGAGAGTCGTGTTTAGGGGGAGAACTTTACGGGACAGGTGTTAGTGTGTCACTTGTGTTTGGCTCTTCGTGAGGTTGTTCTCTCGATATTGTACTCTTTTTCATTATAGTGGATTGCTCATCTCCGCCGTGGATGTAGGACAATTGACCGAACCACGTTGTATGTTTGTATCTCTTTTGGTATATATCTCTTTTGTTATCTGATTTATCGTCGCTCAAAGTTTGCTTTACTAACTTTCGCATAACACCTGATTTTTTCGGTCATAGGAAAAAAAAGGAAAAATTCTCAGAGTAACTATGTATTTATTATGTATTCATAACGCAGCACTAATATTAAAGTGGCTGAATTACAGGTAACCATTGTTTCGCATGGATAGGTCCAGAACCGAGGATTTTCGTAATGGAACCAGAACTCATAAAGGAAATAGTAACCAACAACACCATCTTCAAAAAACCAAAACCAGCCCCACTTGTCCAGCTTCTTGTTAGTGGCATCTCAAGCTATGAGGACGAGAAATGGGCTAAGCACAGAAAAATTCTTAACACTGCATTTTATGCCGAGAAGTTGAAGGTAAATATTTCTTTTTACTATTTCCACTAAATCAATTAAATTACATAAGGTTGTGATAGAGTGGTAATTACCCGTCAACCTTAACGAGAGGTCTCGAGATTGAACCGTGAGAATGGAGCTGTCTTTCATTAATAGGAGACGCTTTACCTCCCAAAATGAGACTTTCGTCACGAATAAAGCGAGTAACATGCCAGACATCGAAAAAGATTTATTACATTAATGTAGATATATTTATACCAAGCTCGTACTCATTATTACAAAGAAGTAGTGAATGGAGCGGTACGACGTACTCCAACTTGATACTATATATATACGCATTTATTAGTCCAAATCGTAAATCTGCCTCTGCTATAGGTTTCGATGGGAATATATAAATCTTTTAATTACATGCTTTTTCTGAAATGGTGCTTTGCAAATTAATAGTGTATGCTGCCGGCAATGCACACAAGCTGTGAGGATATGATTAACAAGTGGGAAAGTCTACTCTCCAAAAATAAATCTTGCGAATTGGACGTGCATCCATATTTTGAAGATTTAACAGGTGATATGATTTCAAGAACAGCATTTGGAAGTTGCTATGCAGAAGGAACAAGAATATTTCATCTTCAAAAAGAACTAGCTGAACTCACTCGTCAAGCTTTCCAGTCTGTGTACATTCCTGGGTGGAGGTATATATAAGGATTTAATTGTACTTACTATTCCATATTTTACACTATCAGTATATATTTAAACATGTGGTTGCCATTTATCTGCCTTATTTATCAAGTTATTGATCTCACTTATTAGAGTCTAACTTCAACGTCAAGGTCACCTAAAAGATAACACATATAACTCGGATAATAAGTAAACGAATTATCTGTTAAATAAGACAAGTAACATATTACAACAGTTAAACTATATATGTTGAACTCACTAATTATAAGAGTTTAACGTCACCTAAAAGACAACATATGAAAGTTGTATAATAAGTAAAATGAATTATTTGTTAAATAAGACAAGTACGTAACAGTTATATAATTGTATTTCCAGTATAAATATTGTTTAATAGTGTCGATATATACAATACTGTCTGTAATATCTGTCGTTTTCATGTAATTTATATTTTAAATGACGTTATAGTGTAAAAATTCTTTTGTAGTGCGAGTATCATGCTAAGCGAGAAGTAACAGAAATTTTTGGGAATTTTCTCCAAATATTTTCGCTACTTAGCTGATGTGATTTGCACAGGTATTTACCAACAAGAACAAATAGAAGAATGAAAGCCATTGACAATGAAATTAGAGATATTTTAAGGAAGATTGTGAGCAAGAGAGAAAGAGCAATGAAGGTAGGAGAAGCAAGTGATGAGGACTTGTTGGGAATTTTACTAAAGTCCAATTTGAAGGAAATACAAGAAGGTGGAAGCAAGTTTGGCATGACAACTGATGAAGTGATAGAAGAGTGCAAAATCTTCTATTTTGCTGGCCAAGAGAGCTCTTCAAATTTACTCGTTTGGACTATGGTTTTATTAAGTATGCACCAAAATTGGCAAGCTCGTGCAAGAGAAGAGGTTCAGCAAGTCTTCCAGAACAACAAACCAGATTTTGAAGGGTTAAGCCGTCTCAAAATTGTGAGTAATTAACAACTAACAACGACTCTTAAAGCTTGTTTACTATCTTAATTTCCAGTTGAAAACATAATTAATTAAGTAGCTAATAAAAATATGCTCTCTTTAACCGTTTAAGCTTTTAGATAATATATATAATAGTCCATAAAAAAATCAGGTCAGCACATGACATGTAAATTATAAACATAATTAAGCTTTTAAACGAGAAGATGACACAATACACACTTTAACCATTTCAAGTTATTCTTTTAGGGTTAGGGTTGGTTGAAGAATAAGAAATAGATCAAGATCATCTAAGCTATCAAAATGTGACGTGCAGGTCAAAATGGCTATAACATAGGAAAGGATTTACATACTAAAAGATTTTTTCCTTTTACCCTGCATTTTTATGTTACTAAATTTGGATTATTATAGAGAGTTAACTATTGTTATAGGACACCTTCACTTGATGGTGTAAAAGTATTTTTACATTTAATGCACAAAAGTTAAACTCTATAGAAAATTCATTTTTAACTGTCAAATAGTTGGATATCACAAGAATTCTCGAAGTCATATATAACTCTTTAAAAGGAATTTAATCCACATTCTATGCATTGAAAATAAGCAAATTTCTACGCCATAAGATTAAATTGATATTTCTATGCATTAAGTTAGACATAATAATTGCTAACTTGTTATAATATGTTAACTATGATGATATATAGCTATCATCAATTTCTTTTGCACAGTCATTATTTATGCACGTAACTACTAACTGCACCGCCAACTAGTATACATTTCCATTAGGGTATAGTATATTGAACTACTATATATGACATACTTCAAATCTTATTGATAAACAGGTGACTATGATCCTTAATGAGGTTCTAAGATTATATCCACCTGCACCATATTTCGTACGAAAAGCATACAAAGAGACAAAGCTAGGAAATATGAGTATCCCTCCTGAAGTCATCCTGATGATACCAACAATCTTTGTTCATCATAATCCAGAATTATGGGGTGATGATGTTAAGGAATTCAAACCAGAGAGATTTGCTGAGGGAATTGCAACAGCAACAAAGAACAGACTTTGTTTCTTGCCTTTCAGTTGGGGTCCTCGTATTTGCATTGGTAATAATTTTGCAACTATGGAAACTAAGATTGCCTTAGCAATGATCCTTCAGCGTTTTGCTTTCCAGCTTTCTCCATCTTACACTCATGCACCAACTTATGTCGTCACTCTTCGACCTCACTGTGGTGCTCACTTAATCTTGCAAAAATTATAGTCCTTAATCTGGATTTTAGTACCTAATAAATGTTTCTCTATCACTATTTTCCATCTTTCATGTTGTAATCTTCATTTCTTTTCTTTTTCTTTGTTTATTTATTTATCTTTTTGTTTTCGGATGTCTTTTTTGCCATCCAGTTTGAACATTGTTAAGTACTCCCTCTGTTTCATATTGTTTGAGGTACTTTCCTTTTTAGTTTGTTCCAAAATAAATGACACATTTCTAAATTTGGAAATAATTCAACTTTAAACTCTTTATTTTATCCTTTTTGCCCTTAGTGAGAAGCTTTTATAGCCACACAAATGGTATGGCCCCACAAACCTTTTACCTCTTAATCTTTTAAGATCACAAATTTTAAAAGTCTTCTTCTTTTTTCTTAAACTTCGTGCCGAGTCAAACTACCACAAACAATATGAAACGGAGGGAGTAAGAGAAACGACCTCCTGAGCTTGAAAATGATATTTAGGCCACGCAGCTTTGGCAACTCTTACAAAATGTTATCATTGAATATAAAAACCACAGGTTATAAGCGTAGCCGAATCATAAAGTAATTGAGAACATTTATTCAGCTTTACTACCACACCTTTTAAGCGTTGTTCTTTTTAATCATAAAGCAACGACATAAAAGGGTGCTCTAAAACTTTTCCCCTAAAACTTTCCCAAATATTTCCCCCGCCTAAAGTTCCCCCCTAAAAGACACTCCCTATTATTAGCTCTTCAAAAGTAGTATCTTTTTTGAAAGGAAATTTGCACGCACGCATTTGCTCTTCAGAAATATTTCAATTTTGAAGGAAAGTGGCATGGAATGGAGATAAAAGAAGAGTCGTCTGAAACAAAGATAGAAATCAATTTGCAGTAGGAGATCCAAAAGGGCGAGAGTTGAGTAGGAGAGTGAAAGGAATACAGTTCACTTTGCTCGATTTACATAAAGATCTAGACCGAAGGAAAATCAAAAGTAATAAAAACAAAATTTACAGGAGAGTCTGAAAGGAATTATTGCCCGCTTTGCTCGATTTACACATAGGATCATTCGCTAGGGTTCGTTTCTTGTCTTAGTGATTTCAATTTTTCGTCTTTTACGTCCATTGTAAATCTGATATTCATGTTTTATTATTTATTGTGTTCTCATTTATTTCCATAAAATTCAGCCCTATATTATTCTGTTTTTTTCCAAAGAATTGGTTACTTTCAAGATGGAAGTGGAAGTGATTTTATCAAAGATATTGTAATGTTTTAGATTTTAAAATGATGAGAGGATACCACAAAGCTTTAGGTATTTTAGGTTAGAGATAGAAGAGTGAATTGGCCGATTAAAGAGAAAAAAGGCCGATAATTACTTTTATGAGAACTTGCAAGAAGGGGATACAGTTATTTCCTCTGGGTGAAAGATATTGGTATAATATCATGTTTGTTGCTAATCAAAGTGTATTTAGATACTATGGCTGCACAGTAGGTAAGGAGTTATTATGTGCTCAAAACCACAATTTGGAGAAGGTTGCAAATATTCACATTCATTGTGAGTTCGAGTCTCTCCAAGAGCAAGGTGGGAAGTTCTTGGAGGGAAGGATGCCGGGGGTCTATTTGGAAACAGCCTCTCTACCCCAGGGTAGGGGTAAGGTCTGCGTACACACTACCCTCCCCAGACCCCACTAAGTGGGATTTACTGGATTGTTGTTGTTGTTATTGTTTCTTATTAGCTTTGTTGTTTTAGTCTTAGTTCTTTCTTCTGGTTGAAACTACCTCTTTCTAGATGAAATGATAAAGTTCCTCTTCTGTATTAGGTATGGTGAAGATGTTTCGGATCTTTTTCGTTAGCATTTGGAACTTCTGAAATTGTGAAGTTTGAAAAGAAAATTAATAGTTAAATTAGTCAAATCAAATCTAACCAAAAGTATGATGATGATCTGTCAGCGCACCTCAATTTTTCTTCTGGATCTACACCTTATCTCGTACAAGGCAACAAGAGTCAGTTGGTTCACGTAAAATTTTCTTTACTTCTATACTTATGATATATAAAAATGATTGTTTTGAAATATAAAAATTTCTCCAATAACCACATTCTATTTATTTTCAATACTTCTATTCTTAAGTACTCTAGGACTTTTTATCCACCAAGGGTACTAATTTCTTTAAGAGTTTTAGGTGAAGAAGTAGTTGGTCTGAAGTAAGGCTTAACGGTGTTAAGAAAATTAACCACACCCAGTCACTATTGCATTGTTGGAGTGCAAGTTTTAGTTAATTTATATTTTTTTATTTTTGGATTTGAATTTGAGTGAACATACTCTCATAAACTGCAGCAGAAGTGACTTTGTTGTATTTTTCTTATCATATTTTGTTCAAGTTGCAATGTCTAGAAGGCATTATGTTTTTGTTTGTTGTAAAGGATGTAGCTTTAGGTATATAGATTTCACTATCTATCTACATCTTTCTCTATTTCATCCTATTAAAGTAGTCTTTTCTTTGATGAAACTCGAGAGCAAATGTAAGTATCTACGATATAATTACTTATCTTTGTCCAAAAAAAAGATATAGAAAAAAAAAAAGTTCTTCTTTATTTAAACATGTGGCAATCATGGTCCACAAAGTTCCAAGATGTTCCTTTGGTGTCCAGGACTTCGTAACCCCGTAAGTATGAAAATCTAATGTAGCTTTAGGATGTCATTGTAGAAGGTGATAGCAAAATATGGATGTTACCTCTATTCATCAGTCTATTACTAGCTGTGCAACAAGGTAATTTAGTGAGAGGTACATGTCAGCATTGCTCTTGTAGGAAAATAATTTTTCTAGGAACTTATGGTCGTAATTGAAGTTGATGAAAATGATTTCATAGTTACTAACAAGTAAAGGTTAGATATTCTTATTGGAAAGTTAATTCATTATATACACATTTTTTGAAGATAATAATGCAAAATCAGGCTTAAAAATAATCTTGATCAGTCAGACTCATGGTTTCCTTTTTTTCCTTTTCGGTGTTTTCTTGACATACAATGCTTTAAAGCATTAGAGGAATGCAAGATATGCTCCAATGGATTACTAAAGTTATAATCGTAACTTTGGTGTATGTCATAATTCGACATTACACGTACCAATATAAATCATATGTCGTTTGGAAAGAATTAGATTTATGTTTGAATTAGAAAGGGTGAAGAGACTCGTGGTTAATGAGTACTATTTTTTTAGCATGTCAGTCAGCAGGCCACTATACAAAGAGGAAAATAGAGGAACACAATACGACCACATTGATAATTATAGAAGCCTGTCTAAGCAGTAAGCGAGTATCTATATGGAACAAAGCATGAATTATTTGATATCTTAAGATCAGTTTTGCTACTGTATATTATGCACATAGGACTTCTTGGTTTCTGCATCACCCTGCATTTTATAACGTAGTATTCTGAGAAGTCTTCGTACTGTTGCTTGGAGATCAATTTGTTTTATGTTACAATAATTTAATATTTATCAAATGTCTATTCTTTTCTTTCTATGTGGAACAGTAAGTTGGCTTGGACACCGATAGTGGTTAGGGATTATCATGCCTTGAGATGTGTGGTTATGTGAGTAGTCCTGCAAAAATACCAGTTATTAAGCAGATTTTCCCCCTTAAATGTATGCCCCCACAATTAATGCTTTCACATATTTGAACTCCTCCAACTTCGTAGTACTCATCTTATATAGAGATATAATTTTTTTGCATTATTAGCAGGCTATAACAAACTATGCATCTTTGTTTGTTTCAATTGCAGGAAGGCAAAGTTACTAAAGAGAAGAAAGAAAATATAAATGGAGAACTTAAGACCTTGAAACCTTCGGAAGTTTCTGTTGGTTTGAACAAGGAAAGCTTACATGCCATTTAGATTAATGGGGAGTTTAATCTTACAACAAATAGACCACCCACAAAATTATGAGATGAAGGATGTTAGATCAGCCATGTATCAGAAAAGAAACATGTAGCTAAGGGGATATCAAATGGGATTTCTAATATATGTTATCTTTAAGTGTTTAGTGTGTGTAAAATTTTATCATGATACATACATCCGATTTTTGATATAGGTTCATTTTTAGGACACACCTTTAAGATATTTTCTTTATTAGTTAATATAGTACATAATAAATATTTTTCTGGAAGTTCATACCAAGTGTGTGCATTTTAATTTTGTTTGGTTATTTTTAGTTGATGTAGTGCTTAAGCTCTTTATATCATAGCAGTGATCTAAAAAAATATGAGATTAATGAATGTGTCAAAAAATTTACAAGAAAGGGAATATATTACAGGATTTACTGCAAAAGCCACGCATAAACGTGTGGCTTATAAGGTACCAAAGACCATGCCTTGGAAGTGTTGTAGTAGCACTTGAAAGCGTTGCTACAAAGGGGTATGTGCAAGTGTGGCCTTTGTATGTTATAGGCCACACTTCTGAAGTGTGGCTTCTAAAGCAACACTTGAAAAGCATTGTTTTAGAGAAAAGGTTACGCTAGTTTAGGCCACCCCCTAAAAAGCGTTGCCTAAAGACGAAAAGTGTGGTCTTTGATCAAATGCCACACTTTTTGATAGTTTATGCCACACTTTTAATGAGTCGTTAAAGACCTAAAATGTTGTAGTGACTGCTCCTCCAACTTTGAACAACTAGACATTCTCATTCTCCTATCTTAATTGAGTCTTTAAAAATACAGTTATAAAATAAAAAGTGTAAAGTAAAAAAATTGAAGACAAGTATAGAAGATATTGATATATTATTCAACTTTCAATTGATTACATAATGAATTAAAAACTCCTCTATTTATAGAAGCAATGAAGCAGCAACGAGGCTTTTCAGGAAGCAGCTGCAAAGCTTTTCAGGAAGCAACTGCGAGGCTTTTCTTAAGCTGCATGTAAGTTGTATGCATAAGCTGCTCGCAACCTGCATGTTTAATAAGAAGTTGCTGCAAATCATTTTCTTGAGTTGTTTGCAACTTGCCTCCATCAGCTGCTTGTAGATAAACTTCAACAAAAAACTAAATGGATGATCTTCTTCAGGAAGATTATCTATAGCGGAGTAATAAATAGACATCCATAATATAATAGTTTCATCATACTCCCCCTTGGATGTTCATTAAAAGACCATGTGACTCATTAAAACCTTACCAGGAAAAACCTAGTGGGAAAAATCATAGTGAATGAAAAAAGTACACATATTTAGTAATACGCATTTCTAGCTGCCTCATTAAAAACCTTACAAGAAAAAATCCATGGGAAAAAACTTAGTAAGGTAAAAAGAGTACATCGCGTATTTCATTCCCCCTAATGAAAACCTTGTTTCAAATTTGAGTCTCCGCATTCCAATCTTCTTGTATACCATCTTATCAAAAGTAGAAGTTGTCAAAGATTTAGTGAACAAATCTGTCGGATTGTCACTTGAATGGATTTGTTGCACATCAATGTCATCATTTTCCTGAAGATCATGTGTGTAAAATAATTTTGGTGAAAAGTGCTTCGTTCTATCTCCTTTTATAAATCTTCTCTTCAATTGGGCTTTGCATGCAACATTGTGTTTGTATAGAATTATGGATATTTTATCACATTCCAAATCACATTTTTCTCGAATTAAATGAATCACTAATCTCAACCATACGCATTCTCTACTTGCTTCATGAATAACTATTATCTCAGCATGATTTAAAGAAGTAGCAACAATAGATTGCTTTGTGGAGCGCCATGATATGACAGTACCTCCATATGTAAATACGTATCACGTTTGAGATCGAGCTTATGGGGATCAGATAAATAACCTGCATCAGCATAACCAATAAGATCTGCACTACCTGTTAGCATAAAAAACCCATATCTAGAGTCTCCTTCAAATATCGCAATATATGCTTAATCGCATTCCAATGTCTCTGTGTAGGAGAAGAGCTTTATCTTGCTAATAAATTAACAGAAAATACTATGTCAGGCCCTGTAGCATTAGCAAAATATATAGGTGCTCCAATTGCATTGATATAGGGTGTTTCGTGACCAAGGAATTCCTCATCCTCTTCTGGAGGTCGGAACGGGTCCTTATTCACTTCAAGTGATCGAACAATCATTGGTGTACTTAATGTGTGCACTTTTTTCATGTAAAAGCATTTAAAGACCCTTTCTATATAGGTAGATTGATGGATAAAGATCCCATATGCTAAATATTTTATTTGCAGACCAAGACAAAGTTTTATTTTTCCAAGATCTCATATTCTTTCTAAAGATATTCAATTACCTTTTGGAGCACTTCTGGAGTTCCAGCACGATTTAAGTCATCTACATAAACAACAAGTACAACAAATTCTGATGTCATTTTTTAAATAAAAATACATGGAAAAATAACATCATTTATGTAGCCCCTTTTCAGCAAATATTCACTAAGGCGATTATACCACATGCACCCAGACTGCTTTAAATCGTACAAAGACCTATGTAATCTGATCGAGTACATTTCTCGAGGCATTGAACTATATGCTTCAAGCATTTTAAATCCTTCAGGGATCTTCATATAGATTTAATCAAATGAGTCATATAGGTTATGACTAGTATCTAAATGGCATGACATCTTCAAGTGTTTGGACTGCTGGTCCGATCCTCTCAATCTTTTACAATATTTTGCACTATATTGTATCAAATATATCATCGACGATAATTTCATATCGGTTCGCAAGCGACATAACTCGTTGAGATCTCATCACTTTCTTTATTTTCAGGTACCTGAACTTCTTCAGGAGTTTCACGAAATGTTATGTCGTGGGCTCTTCTACTGCTTATTTCCTCCTTATTATGATCATTTTGATCATTTTTTCCTATCCTTTTCAATGATTGTTACCTTTGGAACCGATTAGTCTACCACACTTCATGCGTACAGTAAACTCCATCCTTCAGAAACTTTAATTTTAATAGGAGAATTTGCCGCTGAAATATGATATTTAAATTTGGATCAACAAATTCTTCTGGAATTTGCTTGAGAAGACTATCTTTGTGCATTGTGGTAGGAAAATTAATCATATACCACACATAAAAAGTTATTAGATAGTAAAAATATTTGATTTCTGATCCTAAACCAATTGTGATGGGAGGACTTATCATATATTGTTGGTCTGATATATACAAGTCTTGTTGTATGCAATTTCGAAAATCATAGACCAACACATGAAGCTTTATTCTCATAAGCAATAGTTTATCCATTAATAGGAGGTATTCAATGCTAAACTAGCTTGTATATAAACCAACGTTATCAAGATGCACTATCTTGATTTCATAATCTAAAAATTATGCTCTTAATTGAAAAAAACAATTTCAAATGCTAAACTGCAGGTTGACAATAATGACACATGTAACCATCTCATATATGCATCTCTAAGTGGTTCACATGATAGGTGAATTGGCCATTCCACCTTTTATATATTTAAAAAATCTAGGGTCTTAGTCCTAAATTTTGACGGTATAAACAATTTATTATGAGAACAAGCAACATAAGAGAATTCTTGAAGAATCTTCTAGTTCTCCAGTTATAGTTTATGCTTATCTGAATTCTCAAATAGCTCATTTAAAAATCAGAAATGAAAACTTCAAGTTTATCATGGAATGTGCTATCTCTTAGTAAACTTCTGGTTTGCTATGGCATAAACTTTTGCATTAGTAAACTTCTGATTTTCTGTGGTTACTTTTGTATTAGCAGTTTTTTGATTTACTGTAGCTACTTTTGCGTTAGAAAACTTCTGGTTTACTGTGACACATAAAATAGTACAAATTGACGAATAAGGCGGGTCACTTCTCACATACATATTATTTTACCCCATGTGATTGTGGAAACATAAAGATTTTTAATCTTCCAATCATTTGTAGTCTCAATATGATAGTCACTTGTATTAGTAAACTTCGGGTTTACTACAATATATGTTTTGATCATAATCATATAATATGAATGACATATTTGTATATTGCTCTTCAAGAGCCTTCATTTATTATCCACAATCTAATATTATTCGGACACTATTGGTGTCATGTGTCTTCTAGACAAACAGTTAGCTCTTCAGGAGTTTTTGATGCATTTGTACTTTCAAATATTGCTCAGACTTCACAGTGGAGCAAGAAAGAGTTGTCAAGAATCCCGAACAAGAGGAAATGGCTCGGAAGATGAAAAGCATGGAACAAAGCCTGAAAAACATTCAAGGCCTGAGTGGACAAAAGAGTGTCTCATACTCCGGCCTGTGTATGTTTCCACATGTTCACTTGCCGGCTGGCTTCAAAATGCCAAAATTTGAAAAGTACGACGGGCACGGAGACCCGATCGCTCATCTGAAACGATATTGTAACCAACTGAGGGGTGCTAGTGGAAAAGAGGAGATGCTAATGGCCTATTTTAGAGAAAGACTTACCAAAATCATTTCCAAGTGGTATATGGATAAAAAAATTACCCATTGGCAATGTGTGGAATGATCTGGCCCGAGATTTTGTCCGCCAGTTCCAGTATAATGTGGACGTCGCTCCCGACAGAAACTCTTTGTCCAATTTGAAAAACAAAATAGCAGAAAGCTTCCGTGAATATGCTGTCGAATGGCGCGAGCAAGTTGCCAGGGCAAAGCCTCCAATGGATGAAGCTAAAATGGTTATGGTCTTCCTACAGGTCCAAGAGGCGGACTGCTTCCAAAATATGATGTCCGCTATAGGTAATCCGTTCACTGTGGCTATCAAAATTTGGGAGATAGTCGAAAATGGTTTAAAACGGGTCGAATATTGAGTCATGCGACTTTTAAGGCCACATTACAAGCCGTTCAAAATGGTTCAGGGGGTTTGATGAATAGAAACGGGAGAGAAGAGGGAGCCATGATGGCTTCCAGCTCGAGGGGGACCTATAGGGTATTTAACCAATCATATATGCTTCCTATGGTCCCACAACACTATTATCCCTATCAAGGTGCTGCTTATGCCATTGGCACCACATCCCTATGCGGTGATGAACGCACAACCTTACACGCGGCCACAACATTATAAACAAAATTGAACTCCACCTCCCATAAATGCCCGTCCCTGGCAAGCTCCATATAATCCCCAACCAAATGTTCCCCAATAGAATCCTCGCCCAAGTGAGCTCCTCAGAAGGAATCAATTCACCCCTATTGGTGAATCATATTCAAGCTTGTTCCAAAGGCTAATCAGGCTAGGTATGCTGCAGCCAGTGGCCCCGAACTGGCCAAACCACGAGTACTCCTTGCACCAAGCTGATGCTAGAAGTGAATACCACTCTGGAGCAGTGGGACATGATACAAAAGACTGTTAGACTCTTAAAAGAGCGATGTAAGAACTTATCGAGGTCTAGGCAATAGTGCTTAGGGATGAAGATGACCCTAATATGATGAACAGTCCTCTACTTACTCATACCAATAGGCCAGTAGTCGGAATAATGTGTGAAGATGAAGAATTTAATCTGGTACTGAAGGCCATTGCAGCCATTGCCGAGACAGAAGAAAAGACGAAAAGCAATCGCCAAGCCTGAAAGTTTCCCATCAGACGGGAGTCTTGGTAGCCAGTCTTGCTATCCTTTCTGCGTTTGGATTATCTCAGGGTGTGATCCAGATGTTTTACTTTATTGTATTACTTTCCGATGTAAACCCTTCTATCTTTAAAATTCGAAACAAAAATGAAATGAAATTAATATTTTATTGTCTAGGAATGTCTCTTTTCTTAATCTTTTCACTTTTCTTATTTTCTTTTTAGTTCTGTTAAATGCTGATTTCAATAACATGACATGCTTGCAGACTTCATGCCCAAATCCTAAAATGTTGTCAGACTTCAAAAATAACGAATCAAGAATCAGAATGCAATAAAAATAGGTTTAAGTAAATAAAACAAATAATTGGAACAACTAAAGGAAAATTGGCTCCAGATTGGAAACATGCATACATGGTAACGAAGTACCGCCAAAAGAGAGCGTTGTACCTGGGAAACATCTAAGGAATGTCCCTGAAACAACCGTCAGCATGGATGCAGTCAAAAGGTACTATGTTTGATCCTCTATATAGCATTAATGTTCTTCAGTTGGGATGAAGAAGGCTTTCTTTCTCACTGTCCAAATACTATCAACCCTTTGCAAACCCTTTGAGCCGGTTCCCTTTCTTTTATTACCCTTTTTGAAATCTGAAAGTTATTATTGAAAAAGAAAATGAATGAAAAATGAAAAAAAAAAAAAGACAAAAAGAAAAGAAGAAAAAAAATAAAAGAAGACAGAAAGAAAATGGAATGAAAAGAAAAGAAGGAAAAAGAAAGAGAAAAGAAAAGAAAACAGCAGAAAAATAAAACAAAAAGCAAAACAATTCATGTTCCTTGAGTCCGAAAGGATACATAAGCAGGCGGCCTCTCTTTGGGGTTTAGTCACACTAAAACAAAAATCCACATTCCCCCCAAAAAGTTGAAATTGGGGAAAATGTTATAATGGTTCGGGGATGGTTTCGCCTGAAAGGTTCCAAAGTTGTAATTCAATCCAAATTTTTTTTTCTCAGATCCTTTTCAAGTCTTTCCGACCAATCAGCAAGAATGTTCAAGAATTGGAGGATGTAGCCGCTTGGAGCTGTCACAATCAAAATGAGAGAAATAAAATTAAAAGAGTCTTGTCGGTGAAAATCCTCACGAGCATCGTAAGGCGATGGTAAGCAGAGAAGTTGAAAATGAGAGAGTCAGGTTAGTGAAAACTCGCAAAGAAAATTGTAAGGCGATAGTGAGAAAACAAATGAGAGAGGTCAGTTAGTTAAAACCCGAAAAGGACTTCACTAATCGAAAAGAGGATCCTCACAGCCATTAGCATCGACACAGTCCTGGGCAAGGTTTCTCGGTTTTGAGGAAAAAGTTGTGATTAATTTATGAGAGTCGAACGGTTTACACAGATCACACAACTAGTACAAAAGGCATGTCACGTTCATTGAAGTCCACATGTACTCCAGATAAGTCTTTCTTTCCTTTCCCCAAAAGGGATACCTCTTGTCTAAATTCATTATCCATTCCATTGTTTGTTTTTCTTTGAGTCCCTTTTGGTCTAACTCTGTTCCGGAATCCCTTTCGGGATAGCTTTGTTTCGAAACTAAGACAAAAAAAGGATGGTAAGGCTTATTTACAAGATTCTCATTTGATACAAGCTAATATGCAAAAAGGTACCCGACCTCGATAGGGGCATCAAGTCGACCTCGATTTGACACGGTGGCTGATGTTTTGAAATTGAAAACTCTTGAAAGAAGGAAATCAAATGGAAATGCCTACAAGGTCGAAAATGAAGTTGAAAAGGTTGAGTCCCACACGACTAACCGTTTTGGCAAGGTTTGAAAAGCCAAAGATTCGCCAATGCTTTGAAGTTAAAAATTGAAAGAAGGAAATCAAATTGAAATGCCCAAGAAGGCAAAACAAAGTAAAAAAAGTTAGGTCCCATCTGGCCAACTGTTATGGCAAGGTTTGGAAAATTCAAAGGTTCTCCGGGGCTAGAAATGAAATCGACCTTCAGGGAGCAACTAGTTGTAGTTAAAAGTATCATCAAAGGAGTCGGGCCGAGATCAAGTAACTGAAACAATAAAGGCCACAAAACCAATCACTATTTCAAACTGACAAATTGTTCTTTTTTTGAAAAATAAGAAACAGGTTCAATCCAAAGAAACCTCGCAAGAAGCAGGTGCAACCAAAAGAAATCGTACGGAGACTAAAATAGCTCTACATCAACAATAATTCCAAAAAGGGAAGTCTTCTCCAAAGTCTTTCCCGCATATTACTCATTATTTTAATAAAGGAAAGAAAAAAATAAGTGAAAAATCATTATAGTATAGGGTCTTTAATCCCTAGCTGCATTTTCCAACATAGAGTCTCCACTCCTTAGTTGATTTTATTTTAAACATAGGGTCTCCACTCGCTAGTTGATTTTATTTTACACTTAGGGTCTCCACTCCCTAGTTGCTTTTCAAAAAAAGGGTCTCCACTCCCTAGTTGATTTTATTTTGGACATAGGGTTTCTATTCCCTAGTCTTTTTTCCGACATAGGGTCTCCATTCCCTAGTTGACATTATTTTTAGACACAGGGTCTCCACTCCCTTGTCTCCTTTCCAACATAGGGACTCCATTCCCTAGTTGAAGTTATTTTAGACATACGATCTTCACTCCCTAGTCTACTTTTCCAATATAGGGTCTCCACTCCCTAGTTGATTTTATTTTAGACATAGGGTCTCCACTCCCTAGTCTCTATTCCAACATATGGTCTCCATTCCCTAGTTGATTTTTCTTTTAGGACATAGGGTATTGATAAGTGGGGATTTTAACTACTTATTAGCGCCTTTTAGCTTTCGTTTTAATCAAAAAACATTTAATTGTGTTCCCGAAAACTGATAAAATATGCTTAATTGCAGGAGTATTGGAAAATGAGCCACTAAGATTAAATCTGACTCGAGAAGGAGTGATCTAAACTCAAGGACAAAAACAGGCATAGAAGCTCAAAGTGCGAACCACAGATTATCATCTGCGGCCGTAGATTGTGAAGACAAACTTATCAGAGCAATGTGAGAAGTGCGGTCACAGAAGCTAAGCAAGAGCAAAAGTTCAGAGAATTTGCATGTCCAGTTCAAAGGAAGTGTGGACCGCACAATTATTGTGCGGTCGTAGAAGATCATCTACGAGGTTGCATTTGTGCGGTCCGCAGAAGAACCATGTGAGGCCGCACTCAGAAATGTGTGGACCACAGAAAAAGAGAGATGCGGCCTCGGTTCTGAATTGTGCGACCGAAAGATTCAAATCCTGTTAAGCTTAAGCAAAATGCAGGCCACACATGGAATTGTGCGGCCGCAGAACGTCTTTGTCCGAAAATTCAAGCTTTGTATAAATAGAAGAGTTTCACTTTTCTAGGTAAAGTTTTGAATATCAGCAGCTACATTAGATGTTTTTCTTTACCCTCTTTAGTAGTTTTTGCTATTTTGAGCTTTGTGAACATAGATTTCATTATTTTAATTATCAACATGGGTTTAATTATCATTTCTTATTCTGTTTCTTCTATTTTAAGCATGAGTTCCTAGATTTTCACTAGGTTTGTGACCCAACCCTAGAGTTTAAGCTTAATGGGTGTTTGATTTATTGCTTGTTTATGGTTGGGTATTTATTGTTTGGCCTTGTTCTTGCTTTTAATTGTAGAATTAATGGCTGCAAACATTAGTTCATGTCTATTTGACTTGGTCTTTACTTGAGAAAGTGAGACTTAGTCTAGAAAACTTGGCTATCAAAAAATTGGGTAATTCAAGAGATTGATAGTCCCAATTAAAGGGTTGAATATAGAGATAGTAAAACCCGACTTGAGCTTTTTATCAACCGTTTTGTTCAATATCCATTTGGACTTGAGAAAGACGAATTGGGCAATATCACCCTCTTACCGAGAGGTATTGAGTGGGTACTCAAGTGTTGATAGCTATAATACACCCCGACCAACAAAACAAGCTTTAAAGTTTACAACCCATTAGGCAAACCTCTAGGTGAAGGTCATAGCCCTAGGCCTTTTACATTATTTGAAAAACAACAAAAATAATTTCCTAGTTCCAATTCTTAGTTGGTAATCTTAGTTTAACTTAGACTTAAAAATAACCCAATTTTGTGGAACTACAATTTGAGATAATTGAAGCTTATTCACTAAGGTATATACTCATAAGTCACATTGATAGCTCCTTGTGAAAAATTGACCCTGACTCCTTGTTGGATATTATTATTGCATCGAACGTTTTAAAACCTTAAATAGAGGTGTGACTTGGACGAGATCAATTTTTAGCGCCGTTGCCGGGGAGCTACAAATGGATTTAGATATATATTTAGTTTTGTGTGTGAATTGTCTTCTTTTCCTTGTTACTAATTTTTTTGAATCAATTGTAGGTACCAAAATGGTAAACAACAATGATCAACTCGAAAATATGCCTTTGGGGGATGTGGACGTTGAAGATGACCAAGTTGAAGAGGTTGCTCTTGAACCTCAAGTAAATAGAAGAGGTCGGGCGCCTCAAGACAACATCCCAGTTCCACACCCACCTCCACACCGGGTGTTTCCGAATGAAGGGTATGCAAGTGCTATTGTCCCGCCCCTCATTAGGGCAGGCAACTTTCAAATCACGAATGTAATGCTCACATTGCTAGAGCAACGGGGATTTTTCACCAGGGCTTTGAGTCAAAATGCATACAAACATTTGAAGGGGTTTGTGGACACTTGTTAGGGAGTAAACAGACAAAAGTCTTCGAGGATGCTTTAAGGCTGAGGCTGTTTCCTTTCTCTCTATAGGGGAAAGCCTTGAATTGGTTAGAGAGATTTCCAAACCATTCCATCCATACATGGGATAAATTGGCGGAGAAATTTATTTCCCAGTTCTTTCTCCTAAAATATGGCTACTCTTAGATATGAGATTCTAGCATTCAAACAAAACCAATGAGCCGTTGCATGAAATATGGGAGAGGTACCGAAAAATGGTCAAAGAGTGCCTCAATAATGACATGACGGAGGCTATGATTCAACAAATGTTCTATCGAGGGATCAATACTACCAATCAATGTGTGGTCAACCAACTTGCTGGTGGAAATTTCATGATAACACTGTATGTGGAATCTTGTGAGATTTTAGATGAAACAACGGATACTACATCGACATGGAAAAGTAGAGCAAATGTTCCTCAAGGTGATCAAAATGTGATTTACCTACATAAAGAATTGCATGATCATGGACAAGACATTTCCGAGTTGACCACCACAACAAATCAATTAGCCAAAGCTCAACTTCAACAAGTGCAAAATCCTAAGTAAGTCAATGCCATGGAGGGAATTAATATGATGGTGAACAAATGAAAGCCCCCGAGTCCACAAGTTGCAAAACCGTGTGGAAGAAGATAGTGGGTTTCATCAAGATGAATTGTATAATGAACAAGAGGAGGAAGTGCAATACGTGAACAACTTTCAAGGGCAAAGAAACAACTCTCAAGGCCCAAACCAACAACAATATGGGCATTGTGACTTATCATTGTCACACCTCCTTTTTTAACACTACTATACTCGCGAGGGCGTAGAGGAGTTTTTTCCAATTTAAGGACAGTCAGAACGGGATTAATTATTTAAAATTTTTAGAGTCGCCACTTGAGAATATAATGGTGTCCCAAGTCACCGGTTTAATCCCGAACCGAGGAAAGTTTGACTCTGTTACAGTCTGCGAACTAGAAATCCGGATAAGGAATTCTGTTAA
>MU756035.1:388177-406906 GCA_026770625.1 Nicotiana glauca | reverse complement strand
GGTGTTCTCAAAGATAGACTTGAGATCTGGCTATCATCAGCTGAGGATTAGGGCGTCTGATGTCCCTAAGACAACATTCCGTACTCGGTATGGGCACTACGAGTTTTTAGTCATGTCATTTGGGTTTACCAATGCCCCAGCAGCATTTATGGAGTTGATGAACCAATTGTTCAGGACTTATCTAGTCTTGTTCGTGATAGTCTTTATACACGATATTCTGGTGTACTCTCGCAGCCGGGAAGAGCAAGAGCAGCACCTCAGAGTGGTTCTCCAGACTCTGAAGGATAGACAGTTATATGCCAAGTTTTCGAAGTGCGAGTTCTAGTTGAGTTCGGTTGCATTTCTGGGTCATATTATATCAATATAGGGAGTTCAGATGGACCCAAAGAAGGTTGAGACAGTCAAGAATTGGCCTCGACCGGCTTCGCTGACCGATATTCAGAGTTTTTTGGGGTTAGCAGGTTATTATCATGGTTTGTGGAGGGATTTTTGTCCATTGCAGCCCCGATGACCAGATTGACCCAGAAGGGTGCCCAGTTCAGATGGTCAGATGAGTGTGAGGCGATCTTTCAAAAGCTCAAGACAGCTCTGACCACGGCACCAGTGTTGGTTTTGCCTACAGGTTCAGGGACTTACACATTCTATTGTGATATTTCCCGTATTGGTCTTGGAGCAGTGTTGATGCAGGGTGGCAAAGTTATTGCCTATGCTTCGAGACAATTGAAGATCCATGAGAAGTATTATCAGGTTCATGACCTAGAGTTGGTAGCGGTTGTTCATGCTTTGAAGATTTGGCGGCATTATCTATATGGTGTGACGTGTGAGGTGTACACGGATCACAAGAGCCTTCAGTACCTGTTCAAGCAGAAGGATTTGAATGTGAGGAAGAGGAGATGGCCGGAGTTGTTGAAAGATTATTATGTTACTATCTTATATCACCCGGGTAAGGCCAATGTGGTGGCCGATGCATTGAGTAGGAAGTCCGCCAGCACGGGTAGTCTTGCTTATATCCCGGTCAGCTAGAGATCGCTTGCTTTAGATATTCTGGCCTTGGCCAATCGATTTGTGAGATTAGATATTTCTGAGCCCAGTAGAGTATTGGCTTGCACGGTCGCTCATTCTTCTCTATTGGAGCGTATCCGTGATCGGCAGTTTGATGATCCCCATTTATGTGTCCTGAGAGACACGGTGCAGCATGGAGGTGCCACGAAGGTGATGATGGTGTTTTGAGATTGCAAGGGCGAGTTTGTGTGCCCAATGTTGATGGGATTCGAGAGTTGATATTAGCAGAGGCCCATAGTTCTCGGTATTCTATTCACCCGGGTGCCGCGAAGATGTATCAGGACTTGCGGCAGCATTATTGGTGGCATAGGATGAAGAAGGATATTTTTGCGTATGTGGCTCGGTGTTTAAATTGTTAGCAGGTCAAGTATGAGCATTAGAGACCCGGCGGCTTGTTTCAGAGGATTGAGCTTCCCGAGTGGAAGTGGGAGAGGATTACCATGGATTTCATTACTGGACTTTCGTTGACCCCGAAGAAGTTTGATACCATTTTGGGTCATTGTTGATAGGCCGACGAAGTCAGCACACTTCATTCTAGTAACAGTCTCCTATTCATCCGAGAGGTTAGCGGAGATTTATATCCGGGAGATTGTTCGCCTTCATGGTGTACCGGTATCCATCATTTCAGATCGGGGTATGCAGTTTACCTCGCGCTTTTGTTGAGTGGTTCATCAAGAGTTAGGCACCCAGGTTCAGTTGAGCACAGCGTTCCATCCTCAGACGGACGGTAAGTCCGAGCGGACTATTCAGATTTTGGAGGATATGCTCTGAGCTTGTGTCATCGACTTTGGAGGCTCGTGGGACCAATTTTTGCCCTAAGCAGAGTTCGCCTACAACAACAGTTACCAATCAAGAATTTAGTTGGCTCCATATGAGGCGTTGTATGGTAGACGATGTCGGTCTCCAGTAGGATGGTTTGAGCCAGGAGAGGCTCGGTTATTGGGTACAGACTTAGTTCAGGAGGCCTTAGATAAGGTCAAGATCATTCAGGAGAAGCTGCGTTCAGCTCAATCTAGGCAGAAGAGTTACGCAGACCGTAAGGTCCGAGATGTAGATTTTATGGTTGGTGACCGGATATTGCTCCGGGTAACGCCTATGAAGGGCGTGATGAGGTTCGGAAAGAAGGGAAAGCTTACGCGATCAAATTGACCGCAAAAGCGAAAGGGACCAGATCGCAAATGCGATCGAGACTTCGCAAATGCGAAGTCCGCACCTAGGCCCAGTGTTCGCAAATGCGAACAAAAGCCTCGCATTTCCCAGGCTTGTTTTGTTCGCAATTGCAAACCATGGTTCGTAATTGCCATATCTGAAGCCCAGCAATTTTTATACTTAGTCGAAAATTCATCACTTTTCACCATTCTTTCAAAACCTAAACACCATAGGCGATATTTCAAGAGCAAACTTCATCCCAAATCATTTGTAAGTTTATTTTTACTCAATTATTTCAACTTGTAACATCATTAAACATGTTTTCCACTTGAAATCAAGGATTTTCATGGGTGAAATTGGGGTTTTGGGTAGAACCTAGGTTTTTCATAAATTGGGGAGTTGGACCTCGATTTGAGGTCCGATTTCAAAACAAATTATATTTGAACTCGTGGGGGAATGGGTAACCGGATTTTGGTTCGAACCTCGGGTTTTAACCACATGGGCCCGGGGGCATTTTTAGAATTTTGGGAAAAACCTGGGAAAATCATTTTTATGCATTCAAATTGATTCATATAGTGTTTATTAAAGTAATTGAAACATTTGTGATTAGATTCGAGCGAATTGGAGGTGGAACCTCGAGGTAAAGCAATAGTTGAGGATTAAGTGGATTTCAAGGCTTTGAGGTAAGTGTTTGGTTTAACCCTAGCTTGAGGGAATAGGATTTTAGTCTTGTTGCTAATTGCTCTGTGATCGAGTACGATATATAGGCATGGTGACGAGTATCTATACATTGGTGTCTAACATGACCATGAGTCCTCATAATGTGATTATCATGACTTGGCTGTGAACTCCGTGTTTATTGGAGGATTTCTAAATGTTGTGAATAACATGTGAACGGTAAAATGATTAATTGATTCTTGGGAGCATTGGCTCAAGTTGTGATATGAATATTGAAGGCATATGAATTGACTTGATTAATTGGAGCGTTGGCTCAAAATAGAAGAGTGAATTATGAGATGAGGAAAAGTAAGAAAGCGTTGTTAATTATTCCCTTGCCGGGACGTTTGGTTGAACTTGTTTGATTCTTTTCCTTGTCGGGATGTATGTCAAATATTTGCTTATTTTTGTGTCTTTTAATTGTGATTGTTGTTTGGGAAATCAATCTGTTAGATGATATTGAGGATCGAGTTGCACGCCGCAATAGTGATACCTGATAAATGGTATGGGTCGGGTTGCACGCCGCAACAGTGATTGATACCATGTGTTTGTATTGAGTATTGATTCCTTGTTCATTATTGATATTTATAACTACACAGGTTTATGTGGTGTCCAGTCTAGCCTCGTCACTACTTCACCGGGGTTAGGCTAGACACTTACCAGCACATGGGGTCGGTTGTGTTGATGTTACACTTTTGTGCATTTTTGCACAGGTCCAGTTTTTGAGGAGCAGCAGCAGTAGTACGGGAATAGGATTTCATTATCACGAGACTGAGTTAGCCTTGCAGGCGTCCGCAGGCCCAGCGTCTCTTCTTTATATTTTTCTTATTTGACTGTTGCCTCATTGTTTCGAGACAGACAGCTGTTATATTTCTTTTAGACCTTTGTATTTAGTTTTTTCTTAGAAGTTCGTGAGTAATGTGACACCAAATCTTGGGTAGAGGATATATTTAACTGTTCCATATTTTATACGTATTTATCAGACAAACTTCCGCTATTGTTCTCACTAGAATTAATGTTTTATATTGATGATATAGACTGTTAAGATAATTGTTTAATGATGAAAAGGTAAATAAGTTGGCTTGCCTAGCTACTACGAGTAGGCGCCATCACGATCCCGATGGTGGAAAATCCGAGTCGTGCTATATTGGAACTAAATCAACATGTTAGAACTCAAACTGATATAACTTAGAATTGGGATGAAATGAAGTACCAATCCAGATCTGGGCACGTTTGAATGCGTGCAGTTATATTCAGTCAATTGGTTTGTAGTTGCCTAGCTTTTTGTTTGAGTTGTATTGGACCAGGAATTGTTTAATTAGCATTGTTTCCAACTGATGCGAACTGCTTGATTTGTACTAGACTATTAATTTCGAACTGGAATTCATTCCCCTGATGTACTGTAGTTTGATCTCATTTGGTAATTGCTAACTAAATCGAAAACTGGGCATAAACATCAGTCCGGACCTAGAATTTGGTTTTGATAAGTTAAACGCAGCTGTTAAAGTGTTCCAGTGTTAAATCCCTGAAATCTCTAAGCATTAGGCCAATCATATAATCAGTAGCCCAATAAACTAATAGGTCTGTTATCATCTTAGTCTAATAAAATTAATATCCCAGATTGGACGGATAGAATTGGGGTAAAGTTGGATTGTTCGTCTAATCATCACTAGTTTGGATACCTAACAATTGTGTCTCGTTTGGTCAAAGTTGGCACTTGAGGCGCCGAGATAGAAATGGAAATTGCAATTTGTCCTGATACAAATTCAATGCAATGATCGTCTGATACTCTTCATTAATAGCATAAGGGTTCAAATCATGTGGAACGAATTTTTTAGGTTGTGTTGGTCTATGTGTGTTATTGAAATTGAAATTCCCTTTGGGAACTAGATTCCAGGTTGGCCCAGGGGTTCAGGGTCTCGAAGTACTTTGGCCAAATAGACATTGGGCAGCTCGTGAGCCCAAAACACTGAAGGCATTTCAATCGATCTGCCCATTCATTAGTGGTGGAGCCTAAGCCTTTTCTTTACTATTAGGGGACAATACAAGGTAGGAAAACCGTAGTCTTCTAGGTTGGTTTTAAAATAAATGAGATGAGCCTCGCTAAACAAAACAAATAAATTGCGGGGCCCTCAATAAATGTTTATACAAAATACTTAGAATTTGGGATGGGCCGTTTAGCGAATCTCATGGCCCTCTCCAAAGATAATAACGCATTAGTCTCTCTATACACGTATTTTAATAACGTTACCTTCCTAAATGTGGGTGCACATTTATGTGACCCAAACCCAAATCTCAACAAAATCGAAATACGTCAAAAATCACGGGTGCTTTTGTGTGACGCGATCCGAGACGTGTTTTCACGACGCTGCAATTCTCTTAAAATAATAATAATAAAAGCGGTTTAAAGTTAAAAAAAGCACATAAGTTAAAACATGTATTAAAATCATATGTTTAGCCAATTGTAATAATTTAAGCGACCGTTCTAGAACCACGAGATCCGGGGGTTCCTAACACCTTCCCTCGGGTCAATAGAATTCCTTATTCAGAATTTCTGGTTCGCAGACTCCAACTGGGAAGTCAAAATTTTTGTCGATTTGGGATTTAAATTAAACCGGTGACTTGGGACACCAAAAGCCAATCCTATCCCAGGTGGCGACTCTTAAAAATAAATAAATAATCCCATTTCGAATAATGTCACTTTAAATGGAAAAACTCCCTTATACATTTATCCTTCGGGGTAGGTGTGTAAAAAGGAGGTGTGACAACATTTGAGGGAAACTGACTCCCCATCCATCACCACCTTGGGCCAACAGCAGTGGAAACGACCAACATATTATTGACCACAGTAGTGTCCGAATAGCTTGCTTATGTTCAACAAAGGGAGGCTCAGGCAGAAGGTCATGACACAGTTTGGAGGAGCTCCTCCAAACATCCTTGAGATCAAAAGCTTCTATCATGATGTTCAAAGGTAAAAGGAGATGGTGAGAAGGAAGAGTCAGGAATGCCAACAGAAGTATTGAGATGGGAGAAACAATGTGAAAACACCCTCATTTATAAGGGGAAAATGACACAATCATCGAGGTTCTATAAGATTGACATGCAAATGCAATTACTACTTCCTTGGAAAAATGAATCGACGGCAGTACTTTTGCCTTGAGGAGCAAAAATGACAGAGTACCGAGTAGAAATCTAGGAGATACGCCGTCTATTACGAAAGATTGTGCCACGATCCAAATCGCCAGTATAATGTCACCAAAAGGCTAGAGGAGTCAAGTGTCAGAATCATTTCCCATCACTTCGATATGGGAAATGCAGAGACTATCTGTATGCTGCAAAATCAGAAGACTTGATATTTTGCTGTCAAGACACTCCAGAAGCTTGCCTCAAGACCCCGAGGGTAGGAGGCCGTGATCGATTTCTCAGCCTCAGGGCTAGTTGAAGTTTGACTCAGAGGAAATAAAGGTCAAGGACGGGATAGAAGGGGAAGCCCTCTTGGCACATGGCTACGCCTGACAGGCCTGGCCTATTTAGAGCTTACTGTGAGGCCTTGCATCAAGCCATCCCATCTTCGTACTCTTTCAATTAATACACATGTACTTATAGTCGAGTTCCCCTCCTATATAAAGGGGACTCACCCTACCTTGTAAGGGACTGATGTTGCTCCACTTCTCCACAAATGCAATAATCTCTCTCTCTCTCTCTCTCTCTCTCTCTCTCTCTCTCTCTCTCTCTCTCTCTCTCTCTCTCTTTCTCTCTTTCTTCTAAATGGTCTATCTTCATCGACCTTGAGGTCGCCTTAGCACTTTATCGTCTTCTCATTTGTCCTTCATTACTTTGCTCCATATTGATAATATAGAGCCTTGTTTAGCTATATTTTTACCTATTACCCCTTTCCGACTACCCTCAATAGCCCGAGATAGGCTCGAACATCGGCCACGCGATGTCTGCTAGATAATCTCATGCCTGGGTAACAGCCCCCTACTGGTTCGATTACTGCCCTGCTTAACTCACTTTTCATCATTCTACTTCACGTTTTAGCACTAACCGCCCTAACAAACTAGATCGAGAATAGTTAACGTATTTTTAGAATCCCATTTACAAATTTAATTGTTGTTACCATTGTCATGGTAAACATTCATTTTTTGAATGATAAACAACTTGTTTATCTTAATATTAAACTATGGCCTCAAGCCCAATATATATATGTGCACAAACTGCGTCCTCGGGCCCAATACGTATACATAACTGCGGCCTCAGGTCCAAAAATGCATAAAGCATAAACTGCACCCTTAGGCCCAAAGATGCATAAGGCATAAACTGTGGCCTCAGGCCCAAAGACATGTGTTCAACAATTAGGAACTAAGAATCATACTAAAATACATGATGCTGAAATAATGAACGACATTGTATTACATGATACTTGAATGCTGAATCACACTAAGTTACATAATACTAAATAGGACTAGACTAAGACATATATTCTTGAACTGATTATGAACACTGAAACTTTAACTGTTTATGACATGCTGAGTAAGCTATACTGAGACTCAAGGACATCAAGCCCAAGTGTAAATTGAATACGAACTGAGCTCACAACATTCATAATGAAACTCATGAACGAGTTACGAAGATAGAGAATAGAAGTTCTACTACTATTCAAAGAATTAGGCTAAACTATATTTCTGAGGCAATTAGTAACGTCGTAAAAGAAAAATAGTGTAGGGAGAATAATTAAAATTCCCAAACATAGAGAGTTAGCCTCACCTACCTTAACTTCCTGCTCTTGAGCGTAATAGAACATTCGCCAACCCCTTTTAACCTTAATCTATATCAATACAAGTCAAAGGGATTCCATATTAGCAATGATTCTCATGTTTTAGTCACTTAAACATTTTCTCAAACACTTGGTGACATAAAGCTTCATAGTCCTTATTAATGGTGTCTCTACACCCAATAACCCATTCTCTTGCTCCTAGATAAATTCTAAATTCTCAAATGGTTATAATCAATATTACTCTTTATCAACCATAAGGTAAATAACACCCTTAATCAATAATCAACAATCAACAAGCCAAACTTATAATTGTTCATGCTTTTCTACAAAATCCATCAACTCATAACTCATGAACTTGCAGTCTACAATCATTAATCTAACGCTATAATTAATTAGAGGGTGAAGATATTACCTTATTGACGTTCAAACTGTTTAACTTCTAGTTCTAGGCTTCCTTCTCTCAACAACGATGCCCCAATCGAATATCTAATAATTTGGTGGGTTTACCCATGTTAATAAGAAGTTGGGAAATTAAAATTAACTTAGAATTACAATTAAAACTTACCTTGGATGGTGGAGGGACCTTTAAGGAGTTAGGTTTTTGAGAGTTCCCCTTTCTAGAGCAAGTTTTTATGTTTTATGGTTGTGGGGGATGAAATATGGTTTTAAAATGACGGCCCCACGAGTGCGTACGTGCACCTGAAGACCTACCCGCACTACTGATCACACAAAGCGGCAGTAACACTACCTTAAAATTAGCGCGGTCACGCTAGGGGCACGCTATAGAGCGCGTATATCACATTATGTTCTGTAAAATGTGCATAACTTTTTGTACAGAGAACCGTTCGGTCTCTATAATATATCACTGCAAAGCTATTTCAAAGGCGTACAACTTTTGTTCTTTGAGTTTTCCAAATTCCTTACACATTTGCACTAAAACCTGTTAGAAGACAGACCTTCTGCAAATTTAGTCGATTTTGTCAAATCTTATGCACCTCACCTTCCATATTGATTTTGAAACAACTATTTTACCCATAATTATCCCGATGGGACTTTACATGTCCAAAATATAGCCTTACTACTCCTTTAACTCATTTGTACCTAAGCTGAATTTACAGGGTTTTACATTTCTACCACTTGGGATCATTCATCCTCGAATGATTGTCCTAACTGTAACTTCTGCTAACTCCAGACCTTAAACGAGTCTAGTGGAAACATGAACTTTCATTAACACTTGTATACTAAACTGAATGAATACATGATTGCTGAACTGTTACGATACTGAACTGAATGACTACTGTATTGACTTAATATTTGTCTTCCATGGATACGTGAATACTGAAGTAACATGGATATATGAATATTGTACATGCATGAATATTTGAGTAATATGAGTACTAAGCTGGCATGAATGTCTAAGTATTGGACTAACATGAATAGCTGAGTATTGAGCTGACATTAGTATATGAGTACTGAATTGACATGCGTATCTAAGTACTGAACTGACATGAGTATCTGCGTACTGAACACACATGAGTATCTGAGTACTGGAAACTTGAATGTTATAACATGACATGTGAAATACCAGTTGTACCACAGCTAATTCTGGTGGCAACTCCAACTCATAAGCTATTTTACCGATCCTTTGCAAGATTCCATATGGCCCAATATAGAAGGGACTATACTTCCCCTTCTTCCCAAATCTCATAACCCCTTTCATAGGCAAAACTTTTAGAAATATCCAATCATCAACTTGAAACTCTAGGTCTCTATGCCGCACGTTCGAATAGGACTTTTGGAGGCTCAGATTTGTCTTCAAACTCTCTTGAATCAACTTAACTTTCTCTATAGTATGATAGACAAAATTTGGTCCCAACAACTCCTCTTCACCAACTTTGAACCAATAAATTGCGATCTATACCTTCGCCCATACAAAGTCTCTCACAGTTCTATCTTGATACTAGAATGGTAGTTGTTATTATTAGCAAGGTCAATGAGAGGTATGCGATCATCCCAATTACTTTTAACATCAAGGAGATATCCTCAACTATTTGAATAATGTGCTCTGCCTGCCATCTTTCTGAGGATGAAAAGCTTGTGCCTAATCCTTTCTGAAAGAACTTCTAAAAGTTCATTTTAAACTGAGCACCACAATCTAAAATGACAGGCAACGGAGTCCCATGCAATCAGACGATCTCCTAAATGCATAACTTGGTATAGTCATCTGCTTAATCTATAGTCTTTACTCGCAAGAAGTGTGCTGACTTGGTAAGTCGATTACAACCACCCAATCCAATGATGTTTTCAATATGAGCAAGATAATCCTACTATAAGCTCCATATTTACCATCTACACTCAAAATATGTGAATTCTGTGATAAAACACAAGCCTTTGTGCTGCTGGACTTTCACTTGCTAATAATTTGGACACTTGGCCACAAAGTCTGCAACGTTCTTTTTCATGTCATTAAACCAATAAATCTCCTTGGTCATGATGTATATTTGGGGAGCCTGGATGGAAAGAATACCTAGAATTATTGGCTTCTAACATGATCTTCCCTCTTTAAGTCCATCTATGTATGGAACACACAATCTGTCTTGGTACCTCAAAGTACCATCATCTCCCCCTTATTCAAAAGCCATCATCTTATACTTATGAATATCCTCTTTCAACTACAACAAGTAGGGTTCATCAAACTATTTCTCCTTCATTTTGCCTACTAAGGGGGAACAAGTTATATTCTAGACAACAACTCTACTATCTTTGGAGTGCGCAAATTGAAAGCTAGGCTATGCGGTGAACTTCTTTCATCAGAGTTGTCTTATCTACCTCAATCATGAGTTATACTTCCTACACTTGATCTTCTTAAGCACTTCCTGAAAACACTTATAGAATTGTTGTGAACTATCTCTTTGACATGTATTCCAAATTTTAACGTCCCGTGCAATGGCAATACCCTCATAACACATAAACATGCATGATTTTATAGCTTTTTTGTGATCATTTTATCATCAATAACTAAGCACAGTGATCATTCTACTCACTTCGTATTTCTTACACATGCTAGGCATAATCCTTGTGGTAATTATACAATTTTTTCTCATTACCGAACTGATTTTCTTTTTCATATCATATGCTAGCTATTCGAGTTTCAAATCTCCATCTGGACTTACTGATGTTTTTTACATCACACTTGAGACCAAATGTCTTATACTTGTAGATTCTTCCCCTTTTTATTTGTTGGGATCCAAATAACTTTCCTTATTTTCTGCAATTCTTTGCACTCTACATCAATGATGACTAATCCTCAATTTTCTTATGAGAAATCACTTTTTACTAGGAAAAACTAAGTTACTCACATAACGTAAAGCTAATGTATTCATAACTCTCATACACAATCTTAATAATTTAACTCTACTTACACTATCAATCTTGGGAAGACCCCTTTTCGATAATTCTTAAATGCTATTCTTCTATAGTTGGCTCTCTTACTGCCTAGCTGATTCCCCCCACCCCCACTATCGATGTACTTCGATTTTAACTTAAACTCTTTGGGTTCTAACACACGTTCTATATTTTAAATTGGCATCCACTCACTAGAGTTAACCTAGCTAAGTGAATCAAATTGTGCCTCCACTAGCTCTATTGAAGGTGCTAATTCACTGTATCAACTTAAAACTTACTTTCTATTCTTTTACTAACCACCTGCAACCATCATGTTTTCTTGCTCTGCTTTGAATAACTAAAGTGAAGCGTAAGGTTATTCGAACTTCCCTCACCATCCGGCCTTGTTCTACGTTCGCTTACTATACCTTTTTTTCCTTTTAAACTATGTGCATAGATCACACTTAGGGAATTCATCTACCTTAAATGAAACTGGAATATCGAACCCTGAACTTTTTATATAATACTAAATCATATCATACTGTAAACATCCCGAGTAACCATTTAGTCACATAACCTATTTGGGGAACTGTCATTTCTTTTATCTTACACCAATAGCTGCTTCTTGTAGTAGCATACTAACGTGGTACTTCTAGTTCTGATTTGAATAAATCTAAATAACTTAAAATCATTCCTTGAAATTCAATACTGGTTGCTCTTGGTTCTCATTGCATACAACATATCTTCTAGTCATTTGCATGAGTTGTACAAAATCACATCTTTGATAATAACAAACGTTTCTGACTCCTAGGTATTTTACCCTTAGGCTAGTGACCAACGTTAGGGTATGAAATTTGAACTATCATCATCCAATTTATGGCTCCATTTCCAAGAATTAAATAAAGTTATTATAGGAGGTAAAACACATACAAATGCACTACAATGCACAAACTTATCCTTCAAAGTATACCATCATCTGATAGTTCACTTCATGTGCCATCTCGTAAGTCTTGATCTTAATCCGGACCTAAAACATGCGAAGATTTTGCTATGATCACTGTTACTTACATTTTCTTTTAGCACCCATAGGCATTACTGTATTACTCTCTAGTAACCAGAATTTTGATACACTGAAAATTGGAGATCTGGTAACTGAATAACTGATAACTAGCATCCTGAATAACCATAAACCTACTAACTGAAAGACTGTATAACTGGTAACTGAGGTAAACTAATAACCATATGATATTATAACTGCTTTTGTACTTTCTGATAAGGTTATGTTCTAATTTGTACTACTATCCATTGTACTCCACTTTTAACATCCTCTCAAGTCTTATATTTACCAAAATGTACTTTATAATTATACCCAGTAGGAATTATCCTCTCTAGGACTTTAGGTTTCTCCTGCGTGTTAGTTGGGCATCCAATACATTTGGAATTCAATGGGAAGAGAAGGTTAACTATTGATCTAAGCTCCATGACACGATCTAGAGTAGAAAGAAGTGAGACAATCCTAAAGGTCTTGGTAGTTAACTGCTTATATGAGTGGCCAGCACACACATATAAAGGAAACTCTACTGGGCACGGCTTCATAGACTCCCTAAGACTTTTGAACCTATGGCTCTGATACCAAGCTTTGTCACGCCCCGAAACTGGGCTTGGACATAACACGGAACTCGGTGCTTAACTACATGTGGCTGAGCGAACCAACTGGCTGGCTGAATCAACATGTGATATCATAACATACTGAATGAGGAAGATAAACTTAACACATGATGATATACTAAAAGACTGGATGATATAAATCAAAGTGTGGAAATACTAAAACAAGTTTGAACATATATGTAGCCAACATTGCTTAACATGAAAACTCGATACTATGTCTAACTGTTACTCTAGTCTATGAAAAGTACCGAAAACATTGATTATTTGTAAATACTGAAAGAATGTAAAAGTAATGATAATTCCCCAAAGGAACTGGGGATCACCAAATAGCTGGTACGAGAATCCTAGCGCTCTGACTAATCAACCTGAAAATCATTACCTGCATTGTGAGATGCAGGCCCCGGGTAAAAGGGACATGAGTACATTTGAATTGCACTGGTATTTAAAGAAACTAAAAGAAAGAATCAAAATGTTGAAACTAAACAGCTAACTGAGAAATGATAATTGATAACTAAAATGATAGCTATTGAAATTGAAACTCAAATGATAATTGATACTGATAACTGAACTGATAATTGATGACTGATATTGATAACTGAACTGATAACTGATAACCAATAACTGAACTAATAATTGATAACTTAACTAATAACTGGTAACTGAACTGAACAAAGGAAGTAAGGATGTGAATACTCCCTCTTCTAATGATGAACAACTTGTTTATCTAAATATTAAACTGGGGCCTCAGACCCAATATATATATGCGCACAAACTGTGACCTCGGGCCCAAGTATACGTATACATAACTGCGACCTCAGGTCCAAAAATGCATAAAGCATAAATTGCGGCCTCAGGCCCAAAGATGCATTAAGCATAAATTATGGCCTCAGGCCCAAAGACAGGTGTTCAACATTCAGGAACTGAAAATCATACTGAAATACATGATGCTGAAATAATGAACCATACGGTGTTACATGATACTTGAATGCTGAATCACACTGGGCTACATAATACTAAAATACTGAATAGGACTAGACTAAGACATGTATTCTTGAACTGATTATGAACACTAAAACTTTAACTAATTATGACATGCTGAGTAAGCTATACTGAGACACATGGAAATCAAGCCCAAGTCTATGTTGAATACGAACAGAGCTCACAACATTCATAATGAAAGTCATGAACGAGTTATGAAGCTAGAGAATAGAAGTTCTACAACTATTCAAGGAATTAGGTTAAACTATATTTCTGAGGCAATTAGTAACGTCGTAAAAGAAACATAGTGTAGGGAGAATAATTAAAATTCCCAAACATAGAGAGTTAGCATCACATACCTTAAATTCCTGCTCTTGAGCGTAGTAGAACATTCGCCAACCCCTTTCAACCTTAATCTCTATCAATAAAAGTCAAAAGGATTCCATATTAGCAATGATTCTCATATTTTAGTCACTTAAATATTTTCTCAAATATTCGTTGACATAAAGCTTCATAGTCCTTATTAATTGTCTCTGTACCCAATAACCCATTCTCTTGCTCCTAGATAAATTCTAAATTCTCAAATGGTTATAATCAATATTATTTTTTATCACCTATAAGGTAAACAACACCCTTAATCAATAATCAACAATCAACAAGCCAAACCTATCATTGTTCATAATTTTCTATTAAACCCATAAACTCATATCTCATGAACTTGTAGTCTACAATCATTAATCCAATCCTATAATCAATTAGAGGGTGAAGATATTACCTTCTTGACGTTCAAACCCTTTGAATTCAAGTTCTAGGCTTCCTTCTCTCAACAACGACACCCCAATCGAATATATAATAATTTGGAGGGTTTACCCATGTTAATAAGAAGTTGAAAAATTGAAATCAACTTATAATTACCATTAGAACTTACCTTGGATGGATGAGGGACCTTTAAGGAGTTAGGTTTTTGAGAGTTCCCCATTCTAGAGCAAGTTTTTATGTTTTAGGGTTGTGGAGGACGAAATATGGCTTTGAAATGACCCCCTACGAGCGCGCCCATGCACCTGAAGACATGTCCGCACTACTGGCCACACAAAACGGGAGTAACACTATCTCAAAATTAGCGCGGTCGCACTAGGGGCGTGCTACAAGGCACGCATATCTCATACTGTTCAGTAAAATGAGCATAAATGTTTGCACAGAGGTCCGTTTGGGCTCTATAATATATCGTTGGAAATAAATTTCAAAGATATACAACTTTTGTACATTGAGTTTTTCCAAATTCCTTAAACATTTTCACTAAAACTTGCTTGAAGACAGACCTTCTGCAAACTTAGTCGATTTTGTCAAATCTTATGCACCTCACTTTCCATCTTGATTATGAAATAACTATTTTACCCATAATCATCCCGATGGCACTTCACATGTCCAAAATATAGTCGTACTACTCCTTTAACTTATTTGTACCTAAGCTGAATTTACAAGGTGTTACATTGTCTCCCCTTTGGGATCATTCGTCCTCGAATGATTGTCCTAACTGTAACTTCTGCTAACTCCAGACATTAAATGAGTCTAGTGGAAACATGAACTTTCATTAACACTTGTATACTAAACTAAATGATTACATGATTGCTGAACTGTTGCGATACTGAACTGAATGACTATTACATTGACTTAATACTTGCCTGCCATGGATACGTGAATACTGAAGTAATATGGATATATGAATATTGAACATGCATGAATATTTGAGTAATATGAGTACTAAGTGTCCCACCTCCTTTTGGCGCTACCGCACCCCGCGAAGGGCGTGGTAAAGGGAGTTTTTCCAATTAATGGACAATCGAAACGTGATTCGTTATTAAAGAAATTCAGAGTCGCCACTTGGGAGATTTATGGTGTCCCATGTCACCGGTTGAATCCCGAATCAAGGAAAGGTTTGACTCTATTTAACAGTCTGCGAACCAGAAATTTAAGTAAGGAATTCTGTTAACCCGGGAGAATGTGTTAGGCATTCCCGAGTTTCGTGGTTCTAGCACAGTCGCTCAACTGTCATATTTGGCTTATTTATCTGATTTTTAAAACAATTATGAAGTTATGTGCAAACTTTAACTTTCAACCGATTTTATTATTATTATTTTAACATAGAATTGCACCATTGTAAAAACGCATCTCGAACCACGTCACATCAATGTACCCGTGGTTATCGGCACATTTCGACTCCGTTGAGATTTTGATTTGAGTCGAATAAATGTGCACCCGAGTTTAGGGAGATAACATAATTAAATACGCGCCTAAAGATACTAACGCGTTATTATTTTTGGAAGGCCGTGAAATTCGCTAAATGGCCTGTCCCGAAATCTAAGCATTTAAAACAACCATCTATTGAGGGCCCCGCAATTTGCGCGTTTTATTTGGCGAGGCTCGTCTCATTTTTATTATTTAAAAGGGCGAACCTAAGGCAACTATGATTTTCTACTTTGCGAGGACCATGGACCTTCGCTAAATGGCACGCCCCGATTTCTAAAATACCATACCCATAAGAATGAAATACTGGAACAACCAAATTTCAATTAAAATAACCAATTTCACATTCCAAATAGTGCCGCTATTAATCCAACATTTCAACCCGTCAAAGTCGAGATTCCAAAGATAAAGAGTGTTCCATTGGCTCAAAATTCTTATGTATACTATCGCCATTATTATAAAATTACAAACTTTTTAATCAATTGTTCGTTAAGTTCAGGGCATAAGAAGACAAAGAATCAACTCAAATACAAAGTTAATCTTAGTAAACTTAGGATCAAGTAACAAAACAAAGCTTTTCTTTTCAAACACATGTAGTAAATCATTAATAAGTAGACTTCAATATTTACATTCTCGTACATAAATGCAGAACAATGCTCAGCTACAATATACCATAGCTTTCCAAACTTGCCGAAGCATAAATCCAGTACGGAAACGTTAACGTACCTTGTTCGATGCCGAATAAAAGCTCGATACGCCGGACCTCGACAAACCTCTGACCGGAAACGAAAAACTCAAACCAAGACTGTCAACGACCTCGACGCTCACCTTCTCTCTCGACGCCCTTGACGGGCTGTTCGTGGTGTTAAAGGATAGGCTGATTGAAGGGTCTTTCGAGTTGAAGAAGAAGGAATTGGAGGGTCGTTATGGGAACGAAGCAGAAGCTAGTTGTTCGCGAGGGTGGTGACGGACGGAGTTCACTGGCGAAGCTGCTGTCCGTCGCTACTGGTCTGGGAGGCGGACTAGTTGGCGGGCTGCTGGCGGCGTGGTGGAGTTGGTCCAGTAGGTGGTCGACGACGGGCTGTTTGTCAACGACGTGGGCTGTTTGGAAGTTGGCTGAACGTCGTTTGGACGTGGTCGTGCAACTGGACTATTGGTTCGCTGGGGGTCGACGGAGGTGTGGTGTTAGGCTTGGAGGAAGGGCAGGGCAATGGGTTTTGAATGTGGGGGAGGCGGGCTGTTGGCTGGGGCTGGAGCGTGACTGGAGGGACGAAGAGGGGGGGTCGTTTTTATTCTCCGAATGGGAGAAGATGATGAACAGTAGTATATTTTGTGTTATTGTTCTTATGTTTTTTTTTCATCCCCCCTTTTCAAAAAATGAATAAGATGACCTTTTATCTTCTTCAAAAATAAAGAAGCCGCGTGAGCAGTCGTGGCCCCCTTCTCTTTTTGCTCATCGGTGTATTAGTCTATGTATTCCTCCTCAAAATGAGTAAAGACGTCTCCCCATTATCTTGTGTTATGTGTAATGTGTGGTGAGTTTGGATTGTTATGGGCTAGGTCCAAAAATTAGGCAAAAAAACGGGTAGTATGAACCCAAATGTTATTCTTTGTCTGGAATTGAAAATAAAAAATACGATATTATTAATTAATCCTACGTAAATAAAATAACTATCAAAAGTAAGAATAACAATTAAACAAAACTATTTTTTGGTATTTTTTCAAGATTAAAATAACTACAAAACATTAATAAAGCTATTTTTGTAATTTTTAAAATTATATAAACATAAAAATATAAAGTACTATTTTTATATTTTTTAAAGATTACAATGACTACAAAGTATTAATGAAACTATTTTTGTAATTTTCGAAATTATATAAAGATAAAAAATAAGGTACTATTTTTTTGTATTTTTCAAGTTTATGACAAATACATAAACTAAAATTTATATATCTTTTTTTTTTGTAATTTTTTATTTTAAAGTAAAAATAAAGTAAAAGAGTAAAAATTAGCTAAGATGGCTATATTAGGCCTAAACTAAATATTTTACGCTAAAAATATAAAAAATTTTGGGAAGGGTCAAAAATCACACGTCTACACTAAGCTTACTACTCCTTTAACTCATTTGTACCTACGCCAAATTTACGGGGTGTTACACCACTCTCTAATCCTTCTTATCCTTGCATATGTTAATTGAATTCTTAAGTTATTTGATAATTGTTTATTTCTGTCATCCTTTACCTGTAATCATTGGAGCACCTGGAGTCTTAATGCGAGACTCCCTTTATCAATACACAGAGGCGACACATCCTTTATTCTTAGAAGGTATCGGATACAAAGAAAACAAACGGAACGCTTGAGGATGCCTATGGCGTCTTTACTCTTCTTTTGTTTCTATCATTCGTGAATTTGTCTTAGTTTGGGGAGTGTATAATCAAATCCATATTTGAGACTAAAAAGGATATTATTTGATATTCAGGATTTTTTGCTCTAATGTTTAGCAAAGTACTTATAGAGTAGGGCATCAATGTTAAGGACTCCTAAAAAATCAGTAAGACTCCATATGTAAGCATTTTTTTTATTGAAACTTAATAGACTAAAGTCGTTATCAAGTTATAATCTTTGAGTCCAAATGACTTTAGTTAAGAATTTCTTTTATCAGAAAGTCATGTATTCGAGTAAGGTAAACTTCAGCGATTTTGAGTTTCAACCAAGGTTTATAAATATCTTCAAGGAAAAGGTTTTTCAT
>MU756035.1:270008-388154 GCA_026770625.1 Nicotiana glauca | reverse complement strand
CTCCCTCCCTCTTTTTATTATTATATTTGGCTCAAATGAAACTCTTTGCACTTAACATAGTATTTTCATTAGGCAAACCTATATTTACTTGTTTTTGATTGAGCACTTATTTTAATTTTTTAGTATATTTTTTAATTAACCTAAATTTGGCTAGCTAACCAATTTTAACGAATATTAAAAGGTGCCTTACCCCTTCCTTTTGAAATTGTTAGAACCCTTACTTAGATCTTAAGGTTATGCAAACCATAAAATAGAGTTCATTTTAAGCACTACTTAGTTAAAATTTATGTCCTAATTCACCGTCAAAATAATTATATGGAGACTCTCTTAAAATTAATTAAACCCCAATCTTTCCAATATGTGTGAGCATGTAATTTTTGCCCTATATGAATTACTCCTCTTCAAAGAAACAGATTTTTTTTCAATTATTTGCCGTAGGATTTTGGTAGGATTTAATTAATTATTTGCATTTTGTGCACGTTTAATTTTTTATTAAAATCTTAAAAAATACCAAAAATACCATGCATTGCATTGATATTTTATTTTCATATTATTAGGATTAATTAGTTGATTAATTGCTTTATTAAAAGATAATTAAAAAAAATTGTTTGTTCTTAAATTTTTTTTTTGTTGTAGTATTAAATTAAGTAATATTTTTTTTATTTAAGCTTCACTAATTGAGTAAATAATAAAAATAGATAATTAGTTAAATTTTACAAATTAATATAATTTAGTACCTATTTTAGGGTTTATTTAAATTAATTAGTCTTTAAAAAAGGGGGTTTTGGCCGAATTGGACCAGTTCTTTCTAAACTAATCCAATCCTAATTTAACCCAAAACACCCGAAGCCCAAAGCCCTTGAAAATCTAACCCAACAACCCATCTTTCCCCCATTTAATCTTTGACATTCATCTCCAATAAGATCCAACGGTCCAGAACCCACCTCCCTTTAATATAAAAGTGTCCTAAACTCTCTACCCCTCCCCCCCCCTCTTCCAAACTCCCCACTCTTCCACTTTTCTCTCAACTTCCCCAAACCCTAAAGCCCCACATCTCTTTCCCTTCTCTCTTATATCCCTCCGCCGCCACCCTTTCTCACGGCGCCGCCGCCGGCCGAAAACATCCACCGGCGGCGGCCAACCTCCAAAAAATGCCAAAATAACTTCAATCTTCTCTTCTTCTCCTCCTCTACCTCAACCCACCACCTAAACCCATAAAAAATCAATTACCCTAAAATTAAAAGGTGGCCGAAAAACCCTCTCCACGACGGCGCCGCCCGCCGAAAATCTCCACCGGCGGCGGCCAACCTCCAAAACCTCTCCAATTCACATCATACACTCCTCTCATCCTGCTAAACCTCATCCTACCAACCAAATTACCAAAAACCCAACCAAAATTTATAGATCTTAGATCCAAAAAGGCCAAAACCTTAGATCTACCCCTTTTCCATTTTTCTAGCCGTTAAAAAATCGTCCGACCAAGATCTCCCATCACGGATCTTAGATACAAGACGAGAGTCTTGGCTTGAGGTTTTTCTCATGGTTAGACCCATTTAATTTTGCTATTTTTTATTATTATTTACAAATTTTAATTTTTTTATGTTATTTATGCATTTATTTTTATTATTTTCGTTATTTTGCCGCATTTTTTATTTTTTTTTATTCTGTAATTTTTGTTATTTTATGCATTCTTTTTTTGTTATTTTATTTCTATTTGTATTTTATTGTTCTGTATTAATTAATTCATTTAATTATTGTTGTTAGTTATACTCGTTATAACTAACTGACTAATTAAAACCGGACTTAATTAAAATATATTAAAAGTTAGTATAATCATATTATGTTAGTTTTATATTATTGTAGATGTTATTTCATTTTTTAATTACTTAATTAAAATAGATTAATCAAGAAAAAGAAACAAAAAAGTATTAAAAAAATGAAGAAAAAAAGGTTTTACATTTCTTTCTTTCTATTTCATTGTTTCTTTATTATTTCTTGCTTGTTGTTGTTAATTTTTGGACCTGACTAAATAAATAGGCCCATAACTCTATTTTTGATAAAATTGGGCCTGGCTAAAGAGACAAGCCCAAAGCTTTGTTATTATTTGTTTATTTATTTTTCATGTTGAAATTGGGCCTGGTTAAATGGACAAGCCCAAAGCTTTGTTAAAGTTTAAGAGCCCAAGATTTTTAGGCCAAGAGTCATCTGACTCAGGCCCGGAACCAATCCGATTTTGAGGTAATTCCAAGACCCTTGAGCGTCAATTTTGGAAACTTAAATTCTGAAAATCATTCAAAAAGTGCTATAACTTTCTAGAATAGGGACAACTGACCCAATGCTCAGTAGGAAAAAGTATAAGATACTAGAAATATCTAGAAATAGGACACTTGTCCATTTTCTGAGATAAGGAAGGTACTAGAAATTGGACAGCTGTTCATTTCTGTAAAGAAGATGTTATTTTCCCTAATTGATAGGGAATTCTGACAGATTCTTTGGACCTTAATTCTGATCCCTTTTCACCTCATCAGTCTATAAATACACTCCTTCTTATCATTATAGACATACCTGGATATACATTTTAGACCTAAAAACACACTGATTCTGCACTACTTAGGAGTCTCTTTCTTTCACAATTAGAAAAGAACTCCTACTGTTTTTTCACACTATCTTCTGCATTTTTGGGTTTTTGGAAGCTGGTTTTGGTTTTTTGTTTGGGTTTTTTGCTGTTACTCTTACTCAACTTCTCAGAGATCTGTTTTCTTTCAGTTTGTTTTCTTGTTGCTATCAAGGTACTTTTCTTAAAAAAAATGTAAAGTTTCTTTCTTTTGCTAAATCCTGATTGGAATTTATTGATAAATCTGCAATTAGTTTGGATAATTCATGAACCATGTTAGTTTGAGATTTGTTATGTTGCAAATTTATTTACTATTTTAGGCAAATGTATTAGTTTAAAAGTGCTATAAAAATTGCAGAATTTACTTAAATATTCATAAATTTATAAAATTTGTATATTCATATGTAGTAGTATCACATAAGTTATTTTCCAGAAATTCTGTTAGAATAGCAATAGGCAGTTTGGTTATACAGTTAGCAAAAAAATAAAATAATTTTTACTGCACTTCCTTGTGTGTTAAACCAGCTTAATAGATTAGCAATTTACCATACTGCTTTTCAATAACTAAATAATGCTGGATTATTATTAGCTTAAAGTCATAAAAAAAATTAGATTTTTACAAAGTAACTAAGTGATAATCATAATACATTTTCAGGCCCAAAACTAATTGTGTTTATGAATTTGTGTTTTGATTTTTACTAAAGCAAATTGAATTGATCAAACACCTCAAGAGTTTTGAAATACAAATAAGCATAAAAACCAGCTTTTTTTTAAAATAAAGAATTAGGTAAATCAGTAGGAAGACTGTCCAAAATTTAACACATTTCGATTTATTCAAAAAACCCTTTTCATTTTTCTGTTTTAAAAGATAAACAAAAATATAGGTAAATTTTTGCATATTGTCATTGCGAATATTAATTTCGAATTCCTTCAAATATGTGTTGGAATAGAGTTCACTTGGAGCCATTATTAAATTTATTTACTTGTCTATAAATGGATATTAGGCCAGAGTTGTTTTTACTCATTAGTAGGCCCAAATCTGGATTTAGTATGTTTAAATTGATTGAATGCTTAATAAATTATTTGGGCCAGATTCATCTAAATTAAGTCAGGCCCAAGTTCTTTTAGATTTAATTTAGCTGTTTCAATAATAGACAATATATGTCTTGGGTTAGGGTTCATTTGGACTCGACCTTTTTCAGGCCCCAAACTTCAAAATCTAAGCATGTTCGGCATTTAATAAATAAAGTTGTCACATCTAATTCAAATAAGTATCTCATGCAGTATCGAACTGTGAAGAACCGACCCGTCGTCTCAAGTATTACCGCCCCGTTTTCCTCATTTATTTCTTCTTCGTGTTTCATTATCAGCATTTGGTGAGTTAGAGTCGAATTGGTTTGGTTTTGGTAGAAAATAAGATATTTAGTCTCTTTAAGGAAGGCTTAAGTTGAAAAGGTCAATCGGACGTTGACTCATGAATTATAAGGCTCGTATGTGATTTCCGCCAACTCGGTTAGCTTCGGGGGATGATTTGTGACATAGGAGTGCGATCAAAATTGATTTTGGAGGCCCGGTATTGAATTTGGCTTGAATTGGCGAAGTTAGCATTCTAGCGAATGCCGGTTGATAGGTGAGATTCTAATCCAGGAGTCGAAATGGAATTCAGGGAGTTGTTGTAGCTTCGTTAGGTGATTTTGGATATGTGTGCAAATTTTCAGGTCATTCGGACGTCGTTTGGTCGGGTTTTTGATCGAAAGTGCATTTTGGAAGTTCTTAAAGAACTTAGGCTTGAATCCGATGTGAATTGATGATTTTAGTATTGTTTGAGGTGTTTTGATGATTGGAACAAGTTTGTGTGATATTTTGGGATATGCTGGTGCCTTTGGTTGAGGTCCCGGGGGCCTCGGGGTGATTTCGGGTGATCAAACGGATCATTTTTGGATTTTTGGAATTGCTGGTTTTTTAGCTGTGTAATTGCAGAAGATTCCTTCTTCGTGTTCTTGTAGGGTGTGTCGCGAACGCATAGAGTAAAGTTGGGAGGCCTGGATAAAGTTGGGAGACCTGGTACTTCGCATTCGCGGTGCTGGGCACGCGTTCGCGTAGTAGAAGAAGAGGGCCCAACTTAGGTGTTCAACGCGTTCGCGTTCAAAGGGTTGCGTTCGCGTAGGTTCAGGGGCCCAAGCATCGCGTTCGCGGGTAAGTCACCGCGTTTGCGAAGAGTAATATTGGCCAGGGGAAATTTTGTGCATCGCGAACGCGAGAGGGACCTCGCGTTCGCATAGAAGAAAAGTTAGTTGGGCAGAAGGGTTTATTATGTTATTTCATCCGCGACTCATTCATTATTTCCTCCATTTTTGAACCACCTCTAGAGCTTTTTGGTAGAAATTGAAGAGAGTCTTGACGGGAATTGATTGGAGGTAAGTCTCGTGACATAGAAATGCTATTTTAGTGAAGAATCAACCTTTAATTCTTGGAAAATTGTGTGAAAATTTGAAGAACTAGGGCTTGGGTTTTGAAATGAAAATTTGGGATTTGAAAGGGCATTTGAACTCCGATTGTGGTGAATTTGATATGCACGGACTCGTGGCGAGACGAAGAATTCAGTAATGTGAGTTTTGTAATTTTTTGAGAAGTGGGCCCGGGGCTCGGGTTTTGCTAGTTTCGAGATTTCTGTTATATTTTGATTGTTTTCGAATGGGTATTGTTCTTTTGGCATAGTGTGATGTATTCACTCTGATTTTGGCTAGATTCGATTCGCGTGGAGGCCGATTCGAGGGGAAAAGGCATCGCGAGCTAGAGATTTCATCGGTTCGAGGTGAGAAATACTTGTAAATGATATCCTGAGGGCTTGCAACCCCGAATTTGCACATCATAGTGATGTATTGTATTACTGCATATTTGACTGGAACTACTTGTTATCATCATAATTTGAAAGCTTGTAAATTACTGCATATCATATGATGTTGTGTGAACTACTTGTATACATATGAATTTCTAAAAATTAATTAATAGAAGTTAGCTTTTTCTTTTCGTACTGTTCGTTTTAGACATTCTGGAGTTAGAGCTATGTATTTACTTTCTGTTAGCATGTGTTCCCGTGAGTTTTCGGGTTTTGGGTGATATTGTAGATTTCTGCATTATTGAGTTGTATATGCCGAGCGACATTTATATATAGTTTTCTTTTTGTTGTTCAGTTTATAATTAATTATTCCGCAAGCTATGTTGTTTTCCGCATTGTTAGGCTTACCTAATTGTAGGGATTATGTGCCATCATGACATGTTCACGGAGGGCGAACTGGGGTCGTGAAATCGACCGGGAATCTAACCTGTAGTCCCAAAGTAAACAAATAAGGGGGAGCTACCGGAATCCCACATCCGTAGTCCCAATATAAATACACATCAATAACAAGAAGATAATCAGAGATGTAATTCCACAGCAAGGCAATAAGTAGTTCTAGCGTAACATGCTGCACATAAAGCAATCAATGCAATTTAAGCAAATAGAAAATTTAAGTCAACTAAGCAGGCTCTTCTAACTAACAATAGGTTAAGTTGCAAATACAATAAAGCAGGAAAAGGAACATGCTGAGGAATACTTTAAGAAAATCGGATTTTCAATAATTTGTACAAGTACTCGCTCATCACATCACACACAAGGCAATTTAATTACCAAATATACCAAATCCTAAGGGGAAGGTCCCCCACACAAGGTTATACAAGCCACTTACCTCGAACCGGCTCAAAATCAACTTGAAACCACACTTTCGCCACGAGTATCCGACTCCAAATAGCCCAAATCTATTCAATTCAATTGCATATTATAAATAACACTTCAAGTAACTGATTCTATAATTAAATTCTAAGTTAATACGCAAAATTATGTAAAATGACCAAAACGCCCATTAGGCCAACGTCTCGAAATCGGGTGAAATTAACATTTTTAGAAATCTTGTACTCTCACAAGTCTAATCATATAAAAATATCTCGAATCAGATGTCAAAAACCCAACCAAAACTCAATTTCTAGGTCTAAGAAAATTTCCCCCAATTTTCATTCAAAATCCGAAATTAAAGGTGGAATTCATGCTTAGATTAATGGATTACAAGCAAAAAAGAGTTTAGAATCGTTACCCAATCGATATCTCTGATAATCCCTCAAAATCTCGCTCAAATCCGAGCTCCCAAGCTTAAATTTTGGTAAAAATGGCTAAACCCTTGATTTTTAAATCTAATATCTGCCCAGGGATTTCCTTAATCGCGATCGCGGACTTAGCCTTGCGGTGAAGCACAAAAATGGACTGCCCTCAACTTGCCTTACGCGATCGCGAAGCTATACTACTTAACCTCACGAGATCGCAACGTAATACACGCGATCGCGAAGCTATACCACACAAACTCACACGATTGTTCTGCCCTTTCCCTCAAATAAGCCTACGCGATCGCGAAGAACAAATTTCTGCAACAGACCTGAAGCAAAAATCTGCAATTTTACAAGTTCCAAAAATGACCCGTTGAGCATCTTAAACACACACGAGGCCCCCGAGACCTAAACCAAAAGCACCAACATAACCTAAAATATCATTCAAACTTGTTCCAACCTTCTGAACGCTACAAACAACACCAAAATACTTACTTTTCATCGGATTCAACCTGAAAAATTTCAAAAACTCTAAGAACACATTTTCGATAAAAAAAAATCTATGAAACCTCGTCTGAATGACCTGAAACTTTGCACGCGCATCCCAAATAACATAACGGAACTACTGCAACTCTCAGAATTCCATTTCGACGTTCGGATCAAAATCTCAATATCAAAGCGGAAACTTCCAAAATTCAATCTTCGGCATTTCAAGCCTAAATTAGCTACCGACCTCCAAAATGCAATCCGAACACGCTCCTAACACCAAAATCACATGACGAAGCTAACAGAACCATCAAATTTCTATTCCTAGGTTGTCTTGACACTGTTCTGATTATGGTCAGTTTTCCAACACTTAAGCTCTCATTTAGGGACGGTGTCCCAAAACTCTCCGAAATTCAAAACCGAACATCCACACAAATTAAATTAGTAGAAATAAACTTGGATAAAATAGTTAATAGGAGATAGGAGCATTAATTCTTAAGACGACAGGGCCGGGTTGTCACAACCCAGGTTTGATTCTCACCGGATGTGAGATACGTAGGCAAACCTCATCAGATCCGGCCCTACTTTTTAAAAAATTCAAAAATAATTTTCTTTAATTCCTTTTTTATAAGGTTGTCCTTAGAAAATTCAAAAAAAAGAGATTTTTAAAATACAGGTTTCCTTTATTTTGAAGTATTTTTCCCAAATACAGGTTTCCTTTATTTTGAAGTATTTTTTCCAAAAATTAATATAAAAAAAAGAAATTTTTTTCCCTTGATTAAAAGTCTTTCTTTCGTAAATGTCACAAAAAAATTTGAAAAAAAAAAAAAATTGAAGTCCAAATTTTTTTTTCTTTTCTTTACAAGTATTTTTGTAAATAAATGAAAAGCTCAGAAATTTAAAACATTTTCTTAAAAATCCCTCTTTTAAAAATTAAGAGGCAACATCCAAAATCTAAAAAAAAAAAAATTTCTTTCCCTTTAGAAAAAGAGAAAACAAATCAAATTCAAACAAAAATATATTTTCTTTTTACTTTTGAAATTCCCAAAGTTCCAATCAAAAGCAAATAAATTTTTAGAAGTATTTCTTTCAAAAAAAAAAATAAAAATAAAATCAAAATCAAAAATCCGGAAAAAAAAGTTATTTCCTTTCTTGTTTTAAGGCATTTCTTTCGAAAATTTAAAGAAAAAAAAATCAAAATCAATTTTTCCTTTTTCGTATAGCTTTCATGGTGTGAGTTTTAGAAAAGTAAACAAAAAAAAAGAGTTAGTTTATTTACTTCTTTCCCAATCTTTCGAACTACGCATGATATGATTCATGCGATGTCATGATATGTAGGCAATTCCCATCGGATTAGATCATATTCATAAATAAACTGAGAGAAATATAATCAGAAAAAAATTGAGTGAAAAAGGAAAAGAAAAGAAAAGAGTGAAGAAAAATAAAACAGAGCGACAAGAAATAAAATACTGACAAACAAAAAAGAGTGCCAAAAATACAAGAGCGACATAAACAAGATGAAAAATCAATAGTGATTAAAGAGAGGCACTAGAAAAGAGGTGCAGAGTGAAAAAGTCTAGTTAAAGCCGGGATGAACCATACAACCGTACAAACACAGGGTAGAAACGTTTAACTATTTAGGTGCATTACATCCAAACGTGCGATTTCCTATCTGTTAAGCGTCTCAAAACTAACAAGGTTGTTGCGTGTGCAAAATAGCCAGGTTTTGGTGGTTGGTTTTGTTGGCAATCTAGCCTCTCCTCCTTCACAAGATCCAAAGGCACAGATGGGCTCCACAAGCAATCTACCAGTCATCGATCCTAAAGATATTCCGATATTGGCTATTCTGCAGCTAGAATCAGCAACTGCTGAAGAGAATAAGATATTGTGTCTCCATATATTGGAAATGTGGGACGCCTGGTCTAATGGTAAGGAACCGCCAAGTGCAATCCATGGGTTCCTTGAGTTGATCCCCAGGTCAGGTGAGGTTACCAACACCCCAGTGCCCAACCCGCTCATCCTATGCGGGCACCTTCCAATGCCCTCCAATGATCCTGGCATGCCTTCTGTGGTTCGCCCCCAGGCACCGGATTTAAGGGTATCGCCTCCAATTTTCATCTTTCAGGGTCCACAACTTCAACCAAAAATAACATATGTGACCCCATACTCTTTAAATCAACCTCTGCAATATGATCTCTCAGTGGAGCAAGAAAAGTTGTTAAGAATCCCGAGCAAGAGGAAATGGCTCGGAAGATGAAGAGCCTGGAACAAAGCCTGAAAAACATGCAAGGTTTGAGTGGCCAAAAGAGTGTCTCGTACTCTGACCTCCGTATGTTTCCCCATGTCCACTTGCCTTCTGGCTTCAAGATGACAAAATTTGAAAAGTATGACGGTCATGGAGACCCAATCGCTCGTCTGAATCGATATTGTAACCAGTTGAGGGGCGTTGGTGGAAAAAATGATCTGCCAATTGCCTATTTTAGGGAAAGCCTCTCCGGAATTGCTTCTAAGTTGTATACGGATCAAGAAATTACCCATCGGCATATGTGGGACGATATGGCTAGAGATTTTGTCCTCCAGTTCCAATATAATGTGGACATCGCTCCCGATAGAAACTTTTTGTCCAATTTGAATTAGAAAACCGCGAAAAGCTTTCGCGAATATGCCGTCAAATGGCATGAGCAAGCTGCCAGGGTAAAGCCACCAATGGACAAAATTGAAATGGTCACGGTCTTTCTACAGGATCAAGAGGCTGACTACTTTCAAAATATGATGTCCGCTATAGGAAAGCCGTTTGCTGAGGCTATCAAAATTGGGGAGATAGTAGCATGTGTCTAAAAACGGGTCAAATCTTGAGTCATGCTACTTTTAAAGCCACATTGTTCAAAATGGTTCAGAGGGTTTGATAAATAGAAACGGGAGAAAAGAAGGAGCCATGATGGCATCAATCTCGAAGGGGGGCATGCAGGTCATTCAGCCAATCATATGTGCCTCCTGAGGTCCCTTAACACTATTATCCCCTTCAAGATGATGCTAATTCCGCGACACCGCCTCTCTATGTGGTGATGAACGCGCAAAATTACACGCGGCCACAACATTATCCACAAAAGCGAGCTCCACCTCCTAGAAATGCCCGTCCTTACCAAGCTCCATATAATCCTCAACCAAATGATCCCCAATACAATCCTCGCCCGAGAGAGCCTTTCAGAAAGAATCAGTTTACCCCTATTGGTGAATCTTATTCAAGCTTGTTCCAAAAGCTAATCAGGCTAAATCTATTATAACCAGTGGCCTCGAACCGGGGAAACCCCGAGTCCCTCTCGCACCGAGCCGATACTGGATGTGAATAGCACTTTGGAGTAGTGGGACACAGTACGGAGGACTGTTGGACCCTCAAAAGGGTAGTTGAAGATTTGATTGAAGCTGAAAGAATTGTTTTTTCAGATGAAGAAGCTCCGGATGTGATGAATAGTATGTTGCCTGCCCACAACATAGGGCCAATAGTCGGAATGATTTTTGAAGATGAGGAATTTGATACGACACTGAAGGCCATCGCAGCCATTGCCGAGACAGAAGAAAAGCCAAAAAACGGTCGCCAAGTCTGATAGTTCTCCATTAGACGGGAGTCGTAGTAGTCAGTCTTGCTATCCTTTCTGCGTCCGGATTATCTTAGGGTATGATCCGAATGTTTTACTTTATTGTCTTAATTTTTTATGTAAACCTTTCTACCTTCAAAAATTGAAAAAAATCAAATCAAATAAAAAAATCTAAAAAATATGAAAAATCAAAAATCAAAAAATCAAATAAAATTAATATTTCATTGTTCAGGAATGTCTCTTTTCTTAATCTTGTCATTTTTCTTATTCTCTTTTTAGTTCTGTGAAATGCAAATTTCAATAATATGACATGCTTGCGGACTTCATGCCCAAATCCCAAAACGCTGTCAGACTTCGAAATAATGAGTTAAGAGCCAGAACGCAAAGAAAATAAGTGTGAGCGAAATAAAACAAAGACTCAGAACATTTGAAGGAAAATTGGTTCCAGATTGGAAAGGTCCATACATTGCAACAAGAGTACCGCCAAAAGAGTATGTTGTATTTGAGACACATCAAAGGAAATGTTCCTGAAATAATTGTCAATGCAAATGCATCCAAAAGGTACTATGTTTGATCCACTATATAACATTAATGTTCTCCGGTTGGGATGAAGAAGACTTTTATTCTTGCCACCCAAACACTATCAACCCCTTGCAACCCCTTTGAGTCGTTTACTTTTCTTTGATTACCCTCTTTGGAACCTAAGAGTGTTATTAATAAAATTGATTGAAAAAAAAATGAAAAAAGAGAAGAAAATAAAGATGCAAAAAAAAAAGAAATTAAAAAAAAGAAAAGAAACGGGAGAAGAAAAGACAAAGAAAATGAAAAAATGATGAAAAAAAGAAAAAAAAGAGAAGTGGAAAAGGAAAGGAACAAGAAAGAGAAAAACAAAACAAAACAGAAAAACAAAAAAATAAAGTTCCCTAAACTACGTTCGACTTGATTCCAAAAGGATACGTAGGCAGCCTCTTCGGGGTTTAGTCACACAACAAAAATCCACATTCCCCTCCAAAGTTGAAATTGGGGCAAAAGTTATAATGGTTTAGCGACGGTTCGCTAGAAAGGTTCCAAAGTTGTAATTCTATCCACTCTTTTTACCCCAAATCCTGTTCAAGTCCTTCCGATCAATCGGTGAGAATGTTCAAATATCGGAGAATGCAACTACTTGGATCTGATGCAGTCAAAATGAGAAAGTGTTATTGGTGAAAACTCACACGGGCACCTTAAGGCGATGGTAAGCAGAGAAATTGAAAATAAGAGAGTCTTGTTAGTAAAAATTCGCAAAGAGCACTATAAGGCGATGGTTGTAAGAGAAATAAGAGAGGTCAGCTCGTGAAAACCCGCAAAGAGCTCCCCTGATCGAAAAGAGGATTCTCACAGCTATCGTCATCAACAGAGTCTTGGCAAGGTTCTCGATTTTGAGGCAAAAGTTGTGATAAATTTCTGAGAGTCGGATGGTTTATACAGATCAGAACTCCCGTCCAAAAGGCATATCATGTTCATTGAAGTCTGCATATACTCCAGATAAGTCCTTATTTCTTTTCCCCGAAAGGGATACCTCTTATCTAAATTCATTTATCAATTCCTTTGTTTGTTTTTCCTTTGAATCGCTTTCGGTCTAACTCTATTCCGAAAATGAGACAAAGAAGGGATGGCAAGACTGATTTACAAGGTTCTCATTTGACACGAGCTAATGTGCAATAAGGCACCCAGCCTCGTCAGGGGCATCAAGTCGACTTCGACCGGCCATGGTGGCTGATATTTTGAAATTAAGAACTCTTGGAAGTTGAAAAGGTTGAGTCCCATGCGGCTAACCGTCTTGGCAAAGTTTGAAAAGCCAAGGTACCCAAATGATCTGAAATTAAAGTTGGAAGAAGGAAGCTAGAAATGAAAAGCCTACGAAGGCAAAACAAAGTTGAAAAAGGTTAAGTCCCACGCGACTAACCATTGCGCCAAAGTCTTTGGAGCAAAAGTTCCCCAATGCTCTGAAGTTAAAAAAACCAAAGAACAAAAGGAAGTCAAAAAGGAAAGGCCTTCGAAGGAAAAATAAAGTCAAAAATGTTGAGTTCCACCGACCAACCCTCATTGCAAAGTTTGGAAAAGCCAGAGTTTCTCCAAGGTCAGAAATGCAATCGGTATTCAGGAAACAACCAATTGTAGATAAAAGGGGCCGAGATCAAGTGGTTGAAATAATCAAGGCCACAAAATCAACCACCCTTTTAAACTGACAAATTGTTCTTTGTTTGGAAAACCACAAACATGAGTAATTCAAAGCAACCTTGTAAAAAGCAGGTGGAACAAAAAAAAACCCGTGCAAGGTCTAGAAACAGCTTTGCAGTAACAATCCAAAAAAGGGGAAGTCCCCTCCAAAACTCTTTTGCGCATTCACTCATTCCATGAAAATGAAAAAAAAACAAGAAAAGTCAACATCATGGTTGCCTAGGTTCCCCTATCTCTAGCTACATTTTTCCAACATAGGGTCTCATCCCCTAGTCGCTTCCAGCATAACCTGGTAGTCTTTTCCACTATAGGGTTCCACTCCCAATTGATCCCCGCATAACCCGAGTACCTTTTTTTGGCATAACCCGATGACTTTCCCGGCATAACCCATGGACCTCCCTGGCATAATCCGAGGACCTTTTTTCTTTTCCGGCATAACCCGATAACTTCCCGACATAACCCGTGGACCTCCCCGGCATAACCCGAGGACCATTTTTCTTTTTCGGCATAAACTGTGGACCTCCCCAGCATAACTCGAGGACCTTTTTCTTTTCCGGCATAACCTGATGACTTTACCGGCATAACCCGTTGACCTCCCTAGCATAACCTGGGGGCCTTTTTTCTTTTCTAGCATAACCTGATGACTTTCCTATAACTCGTCGACCTCCCTAGCATAACCCGAGGACCTTTTTCTTTTCCAACATAAACCGATGACCTTCCCCGGCATAATCCGTGGACCTTCCCGGCATTACCCGAGGACCTTTTTCTTTTCCGGCATAACTCGATGACCTTCCCCGGCATAACCCGAGGACCTTTCCGGCATAACCCGATCTTTTTTCCAGCATAACCTGGTAATCTTTCCAACTTAGGGCCCTCGATCCCTAGTTAATTTCATTTTAGATATAGGGTCTCCAATCCTTAGTCTTATTTTTTCAGGGATACACAATCCTGATTTTATTGCTTTCAACAAAAAAATAGCTTAGATTTTGTTATAATAACTTAAGAAATTTTCCTAGTGAAAACTGGGGCAAAAACATTTCGCTCGTTTGTTTGCTTTAGTGCCTAAACAGATTTTTACTGTGAGGCACAAGGTTTGAGATGACCAAAAGAAGAAGTCTCAACCCAAATAAAGAAAAGAAGAAAAAAAAAGAATAAGTTGAACTCTAAGCCAGTGTTATTAAAAGCACTTGCTTCTCGCTTTAAGCGCTAAAGCAAGGCGAGGCACTGGACTATCACTTTTCTGCCCCAAAAGCGACTCACATTTAAAAAACGCATGCTTTACCACTTAAGCGAGAAGCGCCTCGGTGGAAAAGGCGAGAAAAAGCGCGCTTAAGCGATATGAAGGCATCTGCTAGGGTTTTTTAAAAAAAATTGGCAAATAAACCATATGTTAACAAATAAACATACGCTCTTCTGCTGCTCCAATGACTGCTTCTTCCCCAGTCTCTGTAAGTTTCTTCTTCTTCTTCTTCTTCTTCTTCTTCTTCTTCTTCTTCTTCTTCTTCTTCTTCTTTTTTCTATTTTTCTTCTGTTCTTCTTCTTCTTCTGGTCGACTCCTTTCTTCTCTTTTTCTTTCTATTTTTTTCATTTTCTATTGCTCTACTCTACACATCTAATTTATGTCTATTCTTCTGCTCTATTTTTCTCTTCTTCTTTCAATTTTTTTCACTTTTTTTAAGCGTTGGTTTTGTTCCCTAAAACTATGCTCTGTTTTCTGGTTTATTGCTCTGTTTCTGTACCCTAAAACTATGCTCTGTTTTCTATTTTTGTGATTTTGTTTGCATTTGCTTAATATGTTATGATTTTTTAGGATTATTCACCATCTAGTTTTAGTATATATTATTTGCTTGATTCAAGAATTGAAACATTTGCTTAATATGTTATTTCTAATGAGTTCTTAGCTATTTATCTATGCCTATTTTATTTTTTAATTTATGTGTTAAATTGCGCTTCACATTAAAAAAGTGCGCGCTTCTCTTCTTGCTTCGATAAAGTGAGGCCTCGTCACTTTTTTGCGCTTAACGCTTTCCAAAACACTGCTCTAAGTGTAGAAGCGGAGAAAAGATGTGGACTGCTCAAGATATGATTGAAGTCACAAGTTTTGCATGTCCTGCCTTGATCTGAAAAGTTGAAGAAGGATGAATAGCGTTCGTAGCTAACGAGCATCAAGATTCAGATTAGAGTCTGCAAAAAGAACCATCCAAGACTTAAGATTAAGCTTCATAAGGTTTATAGATAGGAATCTTGTAATTCGTAGTTGGTAGGCTTAGCTAGTTTAGCTTTTCATCTTTCATTTTGGTGTAATAAGGAGCTCAACAAGCAAAAATAACAGAAATAATAGAAGCAACAGCAACAGTAGTGAAATCACAGTTTTTCGGTAGTCCTAGCTACCAAAACTTCCAGAACTACACTGACCTGATTCCTTTATAGTTAAAGATATGTAGGCAACCTCTGAAGCAAGGTTCGATCAGACTTTTTCAAAAAAATGCTTCCCATGGAGTTTCAAACGGGCACAAATCGCTCATAATTGCTCATTAGATCTTTGCCTGAAAACCCTTCGTGTTCCCGAGCAAAGAGGAGCAGCTGTGAGCATGTGATTTTTTCCCTATATGAAATACTCCTATAAAATTCAAAGAAATAGATTTTTTCCAATTATTTGCCATTTTGTAGGATTTTTTGAAGGTTTTTATTAATTGCTTGCATTTAAAGCACGTTTAATATTTTTATTAAAATCTTGAAAAATACCAAAAAAAACCATACATTGCATTGATATTTTGTTTATATATTATTAGGATTAATTAGTTGATTAATTGCTTCATTAAAAGAAAATAAAAAAAAATGTTTGTTCTTGATATTTTTTAGTTGTAGTATTAAATTAAGTAATATTTTTTTCATTTAAGCTTGACTAATTGTAAATAATACAAATATATAATTAGTTAATTTTATAAATTAAGATAGTTTATTACTTAGTTTAGGGTTTACTTAAATTAATTAGTCTTTAAAAAAATTTAAAAAAAAGTTTTTGGCCCAATTGGGCCATTTCTTTCTAAACTAACCCAATCCTAATTTAACCCAAAACACCCGAAGCCCAAAGCCCTTAAAAATCTGAACCAACAATCCATCTTTCCCTCTTTTAATCTTGGCCATTGATCTCAAATAAAATTGAATGGTCCGGAACTCACTATCCCTTTAATATAAAAGTATCCTAAACTCTCCCCCTCCCCCCGCATTTCCAAACTCCCCACTCTTCCACCTCTCTCTAAACTCCCCCAAACCCTAAATCACCACATCTCTCTCCCTCCTCTCTTCTCTCTTCTCTTCCTCCGCCGCTGTCACGACCCAAAATCCACTAAGGGTCGTGGTGGCGCCGGACACCTCTGTCAGACCAGCCATCTAACTCATCAATTAATTCCTCTTTTAATACTTTTAAAAATCCAAGGTTTTTCCTTCTATTTTTTTATAAATAAAAATTTACTACTAGAATTCAAATTTAAATAATAATAGTTAGAACAAATCCGTCGTAAACCCTCCCAGAAACCCGATGTCACAAGTACATGAGCGACTACTGATAAGAGAAATAAAATACAACATCCACCCGGAATACAGTGGGTGGAAAGTAAATACTGTACATTGGAAGGAACTACTCTAGCTGCGGTCGCCTTAGTGATGCAGCTCACCTAGTCCCAGCATCATCCATGCTGCTACACCCAATAGGCTGCTAAAGGTGTATATATATACTTGTGCAACAGAAAATGCACAGAAGTGTAGTATGAGTACGTAATCAACGTGTACCCAGTGAGTATCCCGCCTAATCCCGAAGGGGTAGAGACGAGATGGCAATTCCGATACTCACTAGAGGTCAATTAGCAATATTCTATAAGTGTAAGAAAAGTCATGGATTTGTATAAAATTCCAAATTGTGAAGCCCGGAATACTGGTAAGCACCTTCAACAATAAATCAAGGGCTTCAAATGTCTATCATTTATTACCTTATCAGTTTATGTCAAGCCACATAGGGCCAATCCCACATTTGCAGTTGTTAAATAACAAATAAACATGCGCAAATCACGCCAAGGTCGACGGCCCGCTCCAACAGAATGTAAATTGTGCACTGCCGAGGGTCGAGCGGCACGAACCATTGATGCATCTATTATCACCGAGGCGTTCGGCCCGTTCCATAATTAAAAACATATCCTGCTCGCGAATCATCCATGCGACGCAGGCACACATAAAGTACATGCTCAATTAGTCACATAAGAACTTATCGGGAAATATTTATTCAAATAAAACTAATTCCCCTTTAACAATTTAAGAAATTAAGTTTAATTCTTTTAGAAATTTACTTACTAATTTGATGTGAGTTAAGCAATTCAAGCTACCAATGCGTTCACAGTATTTCCACGTATACATGCTTTTGAGTCCTAACTACCCGGACTATAGAATAATAGTAGCTATGCACGGACTCTCGTCACCTCGTGCGTGCGTAGCCCCCACCTACAGGAGCACATAACCATTTTTCTCACGTATGGGGTAATTCCCCCTCACAGAATTAGAAAGGAGACTCACCTCGCTCCGAAGACTCAAAATTGGCATTCTACATCCTCCCGAAGGCTTGAACCAACGCACAATGCACCCAAACTAGCCAATTAATGACAAACTAATGAGAATATACTCAAATACTTGATAACAATTCATATTATACGAATTCTCAACTTCGTTTAGTGAAATGACCAAAATGCCCTCTGGCCAACGTGCCCGGAATCCAAATTTTCTCGAAGCTAGAGATTACCCATGACCTTAGGTATCGAATATATAATTTTATCCTAATTCCATACTCGAATCGTGGCCAAAATTCAAGATTACCATTTTCTAGGTTTTCAACCAAAACCTCAATATATACTCCAATTTCCATGATTCATTCCATGTATAAACTTGTATTTAACATAAAACCAGTATAAATTACTTACCCCACGCTTGATGATGAAAAAGACGCTCCAAAGTTGCCCCAAAATTGCTCCCATGGAAGAAAAATGGATTGAAATGAACTCAACCCACGCTTTAAAATAACCCACTGCCTTCAGTCATTTTCTCTTCTGCGAACTTTTGACAGCCTATGCGGTTCCGCTTTTGCAGTCATAAGGCCACTTCTGTGGCTTCCCTGGCTAAGCCCCCATTCCGCTCCTGCGATCGCATCACTGCAGATGCAGTTCCGCTTTTGCGGAGCCTTGATCGCATCTGCGGTCCTTCCCCAGGGTCCTCAAATCCGCTTCTGCGATGCCCCCTACCGCAGATGTGGTTCCGCTTCAGCGGAAATTAGACCGCATCTGCGGTCCTCAAGCCTTGGACCAAAAACCTATTCTGCGGTGCCCCGTCCGCTTCTGCGGTGCCGCTTCTGCGGTCAACCAACCGCAGAAGCGGAAACCCCAGCAACCAGATGCCTTCAGCTCCCTTCCAAATTCCAATTTCGATCCGTTAACCATCCGTAATCTACCCGAGACCCCAACCAATCATACCAACCTATCCCAAAACACATTACGGACCTGATCGAGGCCTCAAATCATATCAAACAACACCAAAATCATGAATTGCACCTCAATTCAAGCTTTATAAACTTTGAAGTTTCCAACTTCTATTTCCGATGTTTAATCCTATCAAATCACGTCCGATTGACTTTAAATTTTGCACGCAAATCATATTTGACATTACGAACCTAATCCAACTTCCGGAATTTGCTTCCGAACCCGATATCAAAAAGTCAACCCCCCGGTCAAACTCTCTAAAAACCTTCAAATTTCTATCTTCAGCCAAATGGCTTCAAAATGACCTACGAACCTCCGAATTCACTTCTGATCGTGCCCCCAACTCCAGAATCACCATACGGAGCTATTCACAGTCTCGGAATTCCAAACAGACATCGACAACACTGAAAGGCTCTTCAAGCCAAACTTATTAAATTTCTTCTAAAATGCCAACTTCCACAATAGGCGCCAAAACGCTCGCGGGTTATCCAAAACCCAATCCAGGCATACGCCCATGTCCGATGTCATCATACGAACCGGCTGGAACCTTCAGATCCCGATTCCGAGGTCGTTTACTCAAAATTCCAATCCTAGCACATTCTTTCAACTTTAAGCTTCTAAAATGAGAATTCTCTTCCCAAATCAACTCTGGACTTCTCAAAATTCAATTCCAACCACGCGTACAAGTCATAATACCTGAAATGAAGCTGTTCATGGCCTCCGACTGCTGAACGGAGCGCTAGTACTCAAAACGACCGGTCAGGTCGTTACAGCTGCCACCTAATTCCAACAGCCGCCACATAAAGTTTCTATAAATGGATATTAGGCCAGAGTTGCTTTTACTCATTAGTAGGCCCAAATCTGAATTTATTATGTTTAAATTGATTGAATGCTTAATAATTTATTTGGGCTAGATTAATCTAAATTAAGTCAGACCCAAGTTCTTTTAGAGTTAATTTAACTGTTTGAATAATATACAATATATGTCTTGGGTTAGGGTTCATTAGGACTCGACCTTTTTCAGGCCCCAAACTTCAAAATCTAAGCCTGTTTGGCATTAAATAAATAAAGTTGTCACATCTAATTCAAATAAGTATCTCATGCAGTATCGAACCTTGGAAAAATAAAACCATGAACATTTGTTGCCTTGCTTTAGGTGTGATTAATAAATCATCAAGGCTATTGGTACGGTTCCCTTGGAATGGTCGTGATACCTAATCCAAACTTGGGTGTAGATTTCACGTGACCCGACCACAACAACTTTGAATAGTAATAAAATAAGCATGTCACGAATCGCGGGTGCATTTTATGTAGCGTGGTTTGCGGTGTGTCCCAAAACGGCAAGTGTACAACAATCATAACTTGTTTAATAATTTCATAAATCCTAAAAGCAGTTAAAATAATTAAAAAGCAGTTATAAAGCTAAAAATGCTCAATATGTTTCAAACATGTAGTAAATCAGATAATAGGCCAATTATTAATAGTTTAAGTGATCGTGCTTGAACCACGGAACCCGAAAATGCCTAACACCTTCTCTCGGGTTAACAAAATTCCTTATCTAGAATTTCTGGTTTCGCAAACTTTTAAATAAAGTCGAAATTTCATCGACTTGGGATTTTAAAATAAACCGGTGACTTCAGATAGCAAATAAACTATTCCAAATGGCGACTCTAAAAAAATAAAATAAAGTAATCTCATTTCAAATAATATCACTTAAATTGGAAAAACTCACATGTACCCCTTGGGTGGTCAAAAAGGAGGTGTGACAATATGTTATAATCTAGTTTAACTCGTGTTAAAATATGGTATAACAAGTTATAACCTGCGCGGGAATCAACCAGTGGGTTATATTTGTTGTGTGAAGTCTTCCTATTCTACCAGTGGGTTATATTTGACTGGAACTACGCAAATGATATCCTTAGGGTTTGAAACCCCGGATTTGCACATCATAGTGCTGTATTGAGGTGACTTGCACGTCGGATAACGAGCGTAGGGTAGAGCACAGTTGGAGATTGTGACTTGGTATGTCCCGATTGATGAAATTACTGCGTATTTGACTGGAACTACTTGTTATCATCATAATTTGGTTTGATTGCTATATCTGGGCTTCGTGCCAATTATTAGAATCCTTCAGTGACTGATATAATATATTATTTGATCTCGGTCCAAGGTTTTAAATATTGTCTCACAAAATCAGCCATCTTTCTAAGATTTGAAAACTTAAACAATATTTTATTGACGTTTTGAGTTGAGAAATATTATTTTAATATTGTTCAAGAGGTTTAGGTATCGTTCTGGACTGAGCATGGATTGGGCTACGCGCCGCAGCAGTGTTATATTGATATTGAGGCCGAGAGCCTGGTTGATGCCACGAGATGGCTTGATATTGCGCTTGGGCTGTAGGAGCCCCTCCGGTGTCTATACACACCCCCAGTGAGCGTTGTCGACGATAAATAAATGCATGGCTCGGGCTGCACGCCGCAGTGGGTACCGGAGTGTACCGTCATATGCATTGCATTGTACTCATGCATTGGTTCTTATTTGTATTATCTATCATAATTTTTCTGCACTCTTGTTTCATTGGCTTATATGCTACTTCTCGCAATAATTACCTGATACCCTGGCGTTATCTGTTAACGGAGTGTTGTGCCCAAGGGACTGACTTTCGTGCTTTCTTGCACTACTTGTTTCGCATTCATTTGCTTACCTGTTGGAAAAAGACATTTTCAAAAGTGGTTTTAAACTGAGCGAAGATATTTCGAAAGGTTTTTCAGCTTCACTGCTTTCTCCTAAAGGGTTTTTTTCACTGCACATGTATAGCATGATGGTTTGCTTTATGTGATTTCTCACTACTCAGTTGTTATTTACTTTTATTACTCACTGAGTTGGAGTACTCACTTTACTCCCTGCACCTCGTGTGCAGTTGCAAGTATTTATTCACCCGATAGAGGGTTTTGGCTGATCAGAGGCAAAGCTATAGGAGTAGTGGGGTGACTGCCTGCGTTCGTAGCACCATTATTCTCTCTTTTGGTTCATTATTCCGGCCTTGTATATTTTGGGTATTGTAGTTGTATTTATACTCTGATAGATGCTTGTGACTTGTGATACCTCGGTCGGACTGTGTTGGGTTGTAAATTTTGTTAATTAATATCATTAAGTCGTATCCTTCTATTCATTTATGTTTAACTACTTTGAAAGAGAAGAATTGGGTTAGTTGGCTGGCCTTGTCTTTATGAGAGGTGCCATCACGACTAATGCAGTATTTTGGGTTGTGACAAGTTGGTATCAGAGCCTAGATTACTAGGTCTCACGAGTCATGAGCAAGTTTAGCAGAGTCTCGCGGATGGGTACGGAGATGTCTGTATTTATCCTCGAGAGGCTGCAGAACCTTTAGGAAAACTTCACTTTCTTGAATTCCTATCGTGCGTCCTTGATTTGGCTTGAAAAGAAACTTTTCAAATTCCTTCCACGCGTTTGTATGCGCACATGAGCGCTTACTATCATGTGTGCCTTGATGGCTTATAATTCCCCGATCAAGGGGCGAGATGTAATCTCCGTGAGTTTTTGTTAGGCTAGTTTGGGGGACTTGAGGCCGGGTCCTTGCTTATGGATTGAGCACCGAGGTGCTGGTTGTGTGAGCAAGAATTTTGAACTTATACGTTCGGTATTGTCCCTATTGGCCGTAATGGCAGTTGGATATCATGTGATGAGTATGTTGGTACTGCGAGATGTATCTATATGACTTAGTAGTGATGAAGAAGTCTGCTGGATAACAGATGAACTATTAAGTGTTCGATTCCTATTGTGATTTGATGTGTAGTCCGAGTTATGGGCGCGTGAATGATATTTTCGTGTCTCCTAGTTAGGGAGGGAAGTGCATTATATGTGGCGGTATGAGTTCAGACCCAGGAAGACTAAATGACTGTATAATGCGTATGACGGTGGAAGGTATGCAGAAATACTAAATTAAGGTGAAGCAGGTGGGTTATCTAATGTGGAGTGTTCTTAAGTGGTATGATCCCTCGTGTGTATGTTAGGAGATCTCATGCGTAATTGAAGGGTACGTGTTGAAATTTAAAAATTTGGGTCGCTTAAGCGGGTGGACTCAACTGATATGGGAATAAATACGAGATTTGTAGAAGATTACAACATTAGATGATCTGTGTTTTCACAAACTTGTAAATGATTTGAGTTTAATCTCACTATGGTATTGTGGCATTATTAAAGTAAAAGTGTTATGAGTTGTTGAGTGTGTCTTGATATATGGCTTCGAGCCAAGTTGGGGAGATTGCTGTTGATTAGCTGATTGCACGGTTATGTGCTATATTGGTTCCGGTTTGAGGCATGTTGGCGGATCAGTTCTGGTTGCGGAAATTGAGCCGAGGATGGCATGAGTAAAGGCAATTGTGACAAAGGTTATATTATGTTCCATAGGGTATGAGAATCACAGAATGTCGAGAATTGTTGTTGGTAAAGAATGCTCGGTGCATAGAGCAGGAATATGCTTGGTTGTATTGGGATGAGGATCTCATTTTTGCGGTATTGGAGTGACAATAAGGCACAAGTGGTTCTGTTCGTTAAGTCAGGTAATTTTCAATTTGAATAAGAGTGAATGACTCTCGAAAGTGATTTTAATTTGCTCAAGATTCTACATGTAACAATCATGTGTCTTAAGGTTGTGTATGTGGTTAGAGATTGTGTTTTCACTAGAAAAGGTCAAGACTTGTGGTATTTTTATGTTAATTATGGGATTCTATGTATCAGTATCTGGAAAGTAAAGGTAACAAACTTAAATTCTCAAGAAGTTCTTCAGAGCAGAGTATTCTAGAATGTGGTATTTCTAGGAATATTTGAGAGAGGATTCAGTGTCTTATGGGTCTTAGACAGTGTGGTCTTGTGTTTGGGTCTCATGTAGTGAGCCTGGGTTGAGGAACTGTGGTGCTACAGCAAGGGGGAATATCAAGTTGATGATGAATCTGAAGGGAAATTAGATAGATGGAATAGCTTTATAGTAAACCGAATCGGTATGGTAAGGATATGATTAATTCTTCGTATGTGTTCGAGGTAATGAGCCCTTACAAGCATTGTGCAACAAAGATCTTGAGTTATGACAACTTGCTTAGCTCGTTTGGATAGAAGGATTTAGTCCTGGCAGTTTAGCTCATGCAAATGGAATTGGGGGAGAGTCCTTGTTGGGTTTTGCCGAGATTTGGAGATGTATATTTTCTAAGGGCATACAGAGCATGGAATGAGTAATAATTTTTCTTTTAGATGGGATCAGTAGAAGTTCTTGACTAGTTGAATGCGTCGATGTCTATGGCGCAGAAGGGAGATAAAAGTTTTCATGTTATCCTTGGATGGTATGGTATATACGATATGTTTTCAAGGATTGAGATTTTCCTGTTTGAGGTTTCGGTACAATTCTGAAATGAAGTTCATAAAACTCTTAAGCAAAGGGTAGCCTCAGATAATGAAGGAAATGATACTACTAATTGGAAGTGATTTAACGAGAGTAATTGTCTCAGAAAGGGGTAATATGATTACACTGATGATACTTCGGTAGTATTGCATCACTTTCTTGTTAGATCAACGGCTGATATTGGAGTTCGTTTGATGGCACAGGGGAATTTTAGAATATCTTTCGTGGAATGGTTGGATACTTGAGGTGTGATATGTATTCATACGGCATAATTTGGGAGCAGGTACGGTGATTTGTATGCTATATGGAGTTGGAGAGTGGAAGTTCTCATGTACAGACTATGTAATGGTTGTGGATCATGTGTATTGGCACCGTTTAGTGACTATTGGGATTTGGAAGCCCGAGTGGATCTTTCTTTGCTTGGTATGATAGATTTTTGGATCTAATATTGGGGTGTGGACTGGTTGTCTCAGTGATTGGGTTATTCTAGACTATTGCGCTATGGGCTGTGCTAGGAAATGCCACGGGTTGAGTGGCGAGGTGCGTCGGATTATGTTCTAGCAGAGGGGTTTATATTTCAAAGACCCAGCGGACAGCTGGGAAGGATTACCTTTCTTAATTGGGCCTTCGTGATGGATGTTAGTGCAAAGGTTTCTACCATTGATTCAGTTCTGATGTTGAGGGACCTTTCGGATGCGTTTTATGTCACCGGGCAAGGTTGTGGATTTTAGTATTGATTTGGTGCCGGACACCGTATTGTACGACTCCGGCAGGAATTATAGTAGTGGAAGGAGCAGCTTTAGCCTTTCTTGGTAATGAGTTCGTTGGTAGGCCGATGTGGATACGTGTTATCTTGAGTTAGCTTGGTTGGCCCCGAATTGTATTGTTGAGGGATAGGTTGATTCGATCGTTATTGAGCTTGTTAGTGATCTGAGGAGAGCTATGAGTTGCTTTTTGGCGTTGTGAGACCTTATGAATTCTTGGTTATGGGCACATATGGTGCGGTTCTATTGGGTATTCATAGTGAAAGTCGAGCGGGAAGATTAATTGGGTGTTGCTAGGTAAATAGAGTATTGCTTATGACCTATCGGGTTGCGTGTCGTATGTTATTTGTTTCATCATGGGTGTAATGAATTGCTTGGGTTTTAGACATCAAATGGTGCATGGATATCGATTTTGAGCATAGTGACTTGAGGTGTTTCATGTGTAACAGTGTTTGGATAGGATCGCGCATTGTAACGAGGTTACGTGGAGATATGACCGTTCGGGGTAGATTCAGGTGTTCTATTTCTACGAGGTGAGACGGGGTCTCAGCCTTGTGTTGTGATGGTACTGATGAGCTAGAGGTACAGCTCTTTTGTTTGAGTCATTTTTCATGATTTGAGTATATTCGGATCGTTTCTTATTGGTGCGTGTATTATGCAAGTTGTGGCTTAGGCCTGTATTGATGTGTCATATCACTAGATGGGTGTGTTAGATTCGAGGTGATCGTTGGGGTCACTAATGAATACAAACACATTAGATTTCAGCGTGTTGGAAGGATAATATCGAGGTTCGGCTCGGAAATCTGTTGTGGTATTAGTGAAAAGGGAAGTGGTTTCATGAATGGCTAATCTGAGAAATGGTTACAGTTTACTGCGTGTTTCATTTATCGTTGGCAGTATATGAAAGTTTTGGAATAAGACTTCAGTATTTGGTTGTTGTGGGCAGCTGATGTGAATAGAAGTTATCATTTCGAGTGTTTGGACTATGTGGTATATCATATGATTTCACTTGAGTTTGCAGGTATGGGTTATTACAGTTGGTTCGGGACTATTCAAAGTATAGTTGTGAGGTTTGGATCGTATTGATGGTTTCATAAGTGAAAAGATAGTTCTATGATTTATGGGATAGACTGGATTGTGTAATTGCAGCTATGTTGTGTTATCGGACCTATGCGAGATAAGGTGATGTGGGATCACCCCCGGGTATATGCATGGTAAGGTTATTCAGCTATTGGTTGGCTTCTAGAGCAATTTTGGGTACGCTCAAGGACGAGCGTTTGTTTAAGTTGGGGAAGATGTGACGACCCGATCTGTTGTCTCATGTGTTACCGCCCCGTTTCCCCCATTTTATGCTTCTTCATGTTTCATTATCAGTATTTGGTGTGTTAGAGTCGATTTGGGTTGGTTTTGGTAGAAATGAGACACTTAGTCTCTTTTAAGAAGGCTTAAGTTGGAAAAAGTCAACCGGACATTGACTTATGAGTTAGAAGGCTCGAATGTGATTTTCGGTGATTTGTTTAGCTTCGGGAAATGATTTGTGACTTAGGAGCGTCATCAGAATTGATTTTGGAAGTCCGGTGTACAATTAGGCTTGGATTGGCGAAATTAGTATTTTGGCGAATTCCGATTGATGGGTGAGATTTTGATCTGAGGTCCGGAATTGAATTCAGAGAGTTGTTATAGCTTCGCTAGGTGATTTTGGATATCTGTGCAAAATTCCAGGTCATTCGGATGTCGTTTGGTTGGGTTTTTGATCGAGTGCGTGTTTCGGAAGAATTTGAAGAACTTAGGAATTAGAGGTGAAAAATGAAGGTTAGGGCTTGAACTTAAGAGGATGAATATTTGAGGTTTGAGTGAGTATTTGAGCTCAGATTTTGGTAAACTTGATATGTATAGACTCGTGGCAAGACAAGGAATCCGGTGATGTGAATTTTCTAATTTTTCGAGAAGTGGGCCCGGGGCTCGGGTTTTGCTAATTTCGAGATTTTTACTATTTTTCGATTTGTTGTCGATTGGGTATTGTTCCCTTAGCATATTGTGATGTATTCGCTCTGATTTTGGTTAGATTCGACGCGCGTGGAGGCCGGTTTGAGGGGCAATCGCGAGCTAGAGATTTCACCGGTTCGAGGTGAGTAAAGTTTGTAAATGACATCCTGAGGGTTTGAAACCCCGGATTTGTGCATCATAGTGCTATGTTGAAGCAACTTGCACGCCGAATAGCAAGCGTGGGGTAGAGCACCATTGGGGATTTTGACTTGGTCCGTCCCGATTGATGAAATTACTGTGTATTTGATTGGAACTACTTATTATCATCATAATTTGGGCTGATTGCTATGTTTGGGCTTCGTGCCAATTATTTTAATGCGTCAAGGACTGATATCACTGTTTTCGTATTATTTTTGTATATTATTTGTTCTCGGTCCAAGGTTTTAAATAGTGTTTCGCAAACTCAGCCATCTTTCTAAGATTTGAAAACTTAAACAATATTTTATTGACGTTTTAAGCTGAGAACTATTATTTTAATATTGCCCAAGAGGCTTATGTGCATTTCTAGACTGAGCATGGATGGGGCTGCGCACCGCAGCAGTGTTATATTGATATTGAGGCCGAGGGCCTGGTTGATTACATTGATCATGAGGCCGAGAGCCTGGTTTATTATATTAATATTGAGGCCAGGAGCCTGGTTGATGCCACGAGATGGCTTGATATTGCGCTTGGGCTATAGGAGACCCTTCAGAGTCTGTACACACCCCCAGTGAGCATCGTCGACAATAAATAAATGGATGGCTCTGCTGCACGCCGCAGTGGGTACCAGAGTGTACCGTCATATGTATTGCATTGCACTCATGCATTGGTTCTTATTTGTATTATCTATCATAATTTTTCTGCACTCATGTTTCATTGGCTGATATGCTACTTCTTGCAATAATTACCTGATACCTTGGCGTTATCTGTTAACGGAGTGTTATGCCTGAGGGGCTGACTTTCGTGCTTGCTTGCACTACTTGTTTCGCATTCATTTGCTTACCTGTTGGAAAAAGACATTTTCAAAAGAGGTTTTAAACTGAGCTAAGATATTTCTAAAGGTTTTACAGCTTTACTGCTTTCTCCTACAGGGTTTTTTTCACTGCTCCTGTATAGCATGATGGTTTGCTTTACGTGATTTCTCACTGCTCAATTGTTATTTACTTTTATAACTCACTAAGTTGGAGTGCTCACTTTACTCCCTGCACCTCATGTGCAGTTGCAGGTATTTATTCACCCGGTAGCAGGTTCTGGCTGATCAGAGGCAGAGCTATAGGAGTAGCGAGGTGACTGCCTGCATTCACAGCACCATTGTTCTCTCTTTTGGTTCATTATTCCGGCCTTATATATTTTGGGTCTTGTAGTTGTATTTATACTCTGATAGATGCTCGTGACTTGTGACACCTCGATTGGGTTTTGCTGGGTTGTAAATTTTGTTAATTAATATCATTAAGTCGTATCTTGCTATTCATTTATGTTTAACTACTTTGAAAAAGGCGAATTGGGTTAGTTGGCTGGCCTTGTCTTCACGAGAGGCGCCATCACGACTAGTGTGAGATTTTGGGTTATGACAATTTGGGTTCAAGTTTATGGGAGTTTGGTACCCTTTTATGGGAGTTGAATCTGCTTATTTTGGCACTGTTTTGGTCCCTTGTTCAGCTGGGATTGTTTTTTTGAAAGAAGAGAAGAAGAGAAAGACATGGCTACTGGTTTAAAGGTGGTTTGATTTTTTGTTGAAGAAGATAGAAAAATGGTTGGAAAAATAGGTGTTTAGGATGTGGAGTTGTCGCTGATGTTGTGTTCTTGGAATGAAGAAGTAGAGGTTCAGGGGGCTCCTCTTCTTTGTTCTCTGCGGCTGCCGTGAACTTAGGGTGTAGCTATTTGTTCTTTTTTTTGTCTTTGCAAGGTCTAGATCTCCCTTTTTGATTTAGGAATTAGGCATTGTTTTAGAGGGGTTAGGAATTAGATAGGTCAAATGGGGAATGGATATGAGGTCAATGTTTTGAGCTATCCGAAATTGGGTATTTTCAATTAAGACCAAATAAAATTAGCCCCAAATTTCATACTCTTTCTTCTAATACAAAACCAAAAATACTACATCATTTACTAATTAATCCTACTAAGTAAAATAACTGTTAAAATAAAACTATCCGTTAAAACAAACCTATTTTTTGTATTTTTTAAATACCATACTAAAAGACAAAAAATGGAAAAATTATTGTAAACTTAAGATAATATTCCTGGAACTATTTTTGTATTTCATGAATTTTATGCAAGGTAAACAGATTAAAAAGTAATTATATAAAAATAATAATTAGCTAAATAAGAGAAAATATTTTTTGTAATTTTTATTTTAGTTATAAAATAAAGTAAAAGTGAGTGATACTAAACCTAAACTAAATATTTACGCTAAAATGTGTAAAATCTTGGGGAGGGTTAAAAATTACATGTTTACATTGTACAAGCTTAATTTTCTCTATTGCTTGTTGTACCAGTTCTGGTCCTACTGGCGTAGTTTCCAAAACATCTAACCACCCTATAGGTGACCTACACCTCTGTCTGTAAAGAGATTCGTATGGAGCCATACGAATACTGGAATGATAGCTATTATTATACACGAACTCAATAAGAGGCAGATGATCATCACAATTGCCCTTGAAGTCTAACATACAAGACCGTAGATATCCCAAGTGTCTGAATAGTACGCTCAGCTTTTCCATCTGTCTGGGGATGAAATATTATACTAAGACTTACCTGAATCTCCAATACTTATTGGAAGGAACTCCCAAAACTAGATGTAAACTGAGTTTCTCTATCTGAAATAATAGATATAGGGATGCCATGCAGTCGTACTATCTCTTTAATGTAAAGCCTTGTATAATCCTCCACGGAATATGTTGTCCTATCGGACAGAAAATGGGCTGATTTTTTAATCCTATCAACAATCACCCATATAGAATCAAACTTACGTTGGGTACGAGGTACATCTACGATGAAATCCATATTGATTACTTCTCGCTTCCAAGTCAGAATCTCTATAACCTGCAATAATCCACCGGGTTTTGATGTCCAATCTTAACCTGCTGACAGTTAGGGCACTTACCAACAAACTCTGCTATATCCTTTTTTATTCCGTCCCACCAATATATTTTCCTGATATCATGATACATCTTTGTTGCTCTTGGGTGGATATAATAGCGAGAATAGTGAGTTTTTTCAATAACCTGCCAACGCAGCCCTGCAGCATTAGGGACACATAATCGTTCTCGATATCTGAGGACCCCATCTTTTGTAATCTCAAATGGTGACTTCTCCTTCTGAGGGGTTGTATCCCTATAATGAACTAACAAAGTATCCTCGTACTGGCATTCCTTCACTTTAGTTACTAAAGAGGACGTTGTCGTGTCCTGAATAGTAATTCTGGTATCGCTTGAATCTAATAATCGAACTCCAAGACTAGTTAGTTGATGAATCTCATGGGCTATTGCCCTCTTCTCTGGCTGTGTATATGACAGGCTACCCATAGATCTAGTGCTAAGGGCATCGGCTACTACATTCGCTTTCCTCAGATGGTATAAAATATCAATGTCATAGTCTTTCATTTGCTCCAACCATCTCCTTTGGTGTAAATTCAAGTCCTTTTGCTTAAAGATATATTGAAGGCTCTTAGGATCAGTATCAATATTAACATGAATGCCATACAAGTATTATCTCCACATCTTTAGTGCACAAACCGTTGCGGCTAACTCTAAATCATGGTATCGGGTAATTTTTCTCATGCCTTCTTAGTTGTCTAAGCTACAACCTTACCATGCTGCATTAGTATACAACCCAATCTAGTGCCCGAAGTGTCACAATATATAACGTAACCATCAGTCCCTTCTGGGGTACTTCAAACCGGTGCTGAAGTTAATATATCCTTCAATGCCCGGAAACTCCGTTCGTAAGCATCAGTCCACTGAAACTTAGCTCCCTTATGAGTCAACATACCTAGGTATTCTAATCTTTTATAATTCATGAAATCCCCTATTTCGAAGGTCCAAACGTCATCATTTATCTATCACAATTAAGCCCTTATTCCATTACCAGACAACATTCCACCTATTCTAAATGCTACTAGTCTCAGACTCCTTTGAGTTCATTCATGCTATACTAAGCTTTCTATAACTTAGAGAAACCATCAACTCTCTTATTTTCATGGCCTTAATCCCGAGGACTTTCCATTTTCGTCACTTTTTCACTCACCTTTTCTTATGCTTACTCCTATCTTCCTAAAACCTTTTCTCTCTACCATACTTTAGCATGTGACATACACCTATCTAGTTAAACTTATTCGAAACCTTACTTCAACTTGCTTGTACTATAAATTTCCTTATGTTATTTTGGAACATTAAGCGAGACATCACGTCGTCAAACCACTTTTGTCAAAGGTGTTGAAAGAGAAGAATTCCCTTTACAAATTTCGTGTAATAGCCTGCCAAACAGAGAAAGCTACGAACCTCCATCGGTGTCGTAGGTCTAGGTCAAGTCTTTACTTCCTCAACCTTTTGTGTATTAACCGGAATACCTTCACTTGAAAAATATGCCCAAGAAAAGCTACAGAATTCAACCAGAATTCACATTTAGAGAATTTAATATACAACTTCCTTTTTTTGTAGAACTTTGAGCACAATATGCAAATGGTCTACGTGCTTAATCTCTTAATGAGAGTACACCAATATTGTCACGATCCGGATTTTCCACCATCAGGATCGTGATGGAGCCTACTCGTGGTAGCTAGGCAAGCCAACTTATTTACCCTTTCATTACTAGACAATTACTTTAATAGTTTACAACATCAATATAGAACCAGAAATTTAATAAGAACAATAGCGGAAGTCTAATTTTTAAATACGAATCAAAACGCGGAACAGTCAATCATAGCCTCTACCCAAGATTTGGTGTCACAGTACTCACGAACTACTAAGAATATACTAAATACAATGGTCTTAAAGAAATATATAAGTTGTCTGTCTCGAATACAATGAGGCAACAGTCTAAAAGTGGGCATAAAGAAGAGACGCCGGGCATGCGGACGCCTGCAAGGCTACCTCAGTCTCGTGAAAAAGAAAACTTGCTCGCGCACTAATGCTGCTGCTGCTCCTCAAAACCTGGACCTGTGCAAAAATGCACAGAAGTGTAGCATCAGCACAACTAACCCCATGTGCTGGTAAGTGTCTAGCCTAACCCCGGCGAAGTAGTGACGAGGCTAGACTGGACACCACAAAAACCTGTGTAGTTATAAATATACAGCGGCATATCAAATACAAGGCAATTAACAACATGGAAGGGGAAACATGTTATAGGAAGATACAAAATTAACAGCAATCCCAGGTAACAAAATTAAAGCAGCTTAGATTCACAATGAAGAAGGAATCAACACTCAACACAAACACATGGTATCAATAACTGGCGCGCCGTGCAACCCGATACACAAAAATCATTGTTGCGGCGTGCAACTCGATCCATACCATTTATCAGGTATCACTGTTGCGGCGCGCAACCCGACCCTCATATATCATTGTTGCGGCGCGCAACCCGATCCTCAATATTATTGTTGCGACGTACAACCCGATCCTCAATATCATTGTTGCGGCGTGCAACCCGACCCATATGATTTATCAGGTATCACTGTTGTGGCGAGCAACCCGACCCTTATATATCATTATTGCAGCGCGCAACCCGATCCTCAATATTATTGTTGCGGCGCGCAACCCGATCATCAATATCATTCTTGCGGCGTGCAACCCGATCCTCAATATCATTTACAGTCTGACTCCCCAAACAACAGTCACAATTAAGGAACATAAAAATAAACAAATATTTGAAAACATCCCAGCAAGGGAAAGAAACAAACAAGTTCAACCAAACGTCCCGGCAAGGGAATAATCAACAACGCTTTATTTTTCTTACTTTTCTTGTCTTATAATTTACTCTACCATTTTGAGCCAACGCTCCAAAGAATCCAGTCATTTCATATACTTTCAATATTCGTATCACAATTCGAGCCAATGCTTTCAGGAATCAAATAATCATTTTACCATTCACATGTTATGCACAACATATAGAAATTCTCCAATAAACACGGAGTTCACAACCAAGTCATGGTAATCACATTATAATGACTCACGATCATGCTAGACACCGATGTATAGATACTCGTCACCATGCCTATACATCGTACTTGATCACCTAGCATTTAGCAACAAGACTCAACTCCTATTCCCTCAAGCTAGGGTTAAACCAAACACTTACCTCAAAGCCTTAAAATCCATTTAATCCTCAACTATTGCTTTACCTCGCTGTTCCACCTCCAATTCGCTCGAATCTAATCACAAATTGTTAAATTACTTTAGATAACACTATATGAATCAATTTGAATGCATAAAAAATATTATCGCAAGTTTTTCCAGAAAATTTCAAAAATGCCCCCGGGCCCACATGGTCAAAACCCGAGGTTCAGACCAAACCCGATTGCCCATTCCCCCACAAACTCAAATATGTAATTTTTTTTGAAAGCGGACCTCAGATCGAGGTCCAACTCCCCAATTTATAGAAAACCTAGGTTTTACCCAAAAACCCCAATTTCAACCATGAAAATCCTGAATTTCAAGTGGAAAACATGTTTAATGATGTTAAAGATTGAAAGAATTGAGTAAAAATCAATTTACAAATGATTTGGGATGAAGTTTGCTCTTAAAAAATCGCCTATGGTGTTTGGGTTTTGAAAGAATGGTGAAAAGTGATGAAAATTCAACTAAGTATAAAATTTGCTGGGCCCCGGATGTGGGAATTGCGAACTAAGGTTCGCAATTGCGAAAAAATGCAGGCCTGGGAATTGCGACATTTTGGTTCGCATTTGCGAACTCAGGTCTGGGGGGCAGGTTTCGCATTTGCAAAAGAGTCATCACATTTGCGATGGCCTTCAGTCGCATTTGCGATCACTGGCTTCGCATTTGCGAAGCTTGGCCTACCTGGGCTGGTTTCGCATTTGCGATCCAGCCTGCTCATTTGCGATAGCTGGGCATTCGCAAATGCGAACCCTGGCTTCGCATTTGCGAAAGTTGCAGAAGCCACAATACCAGATTTTTAAAACATGAGAAATGCAATCCGATGCCTACCCAAAACTCACTCGAGCCCTCGGGGCTCCAAACCAAACATGTACACAACCTCAAAAACATCCTACGAACTTATTCGCGCGATCAAATCGCCAAAATAACATCATATACATAGAATCAAGCCTTAAAACAGATGATTTTTCTTCTAAACTTCATGAACTTTCAAACTTGGAACTTATAGTCCGAAACATGTCAAACGACGTCCGATTTAAACCAAACTTCACAGAAAGCTCTTAAATAATATATAAGACTTGTACCGGGCGTCGGAACAAAAATACGAGCCAGATACCCTAGTCTTTTAATCAATTTTCATTTCCATTTTCCCTAACAATTTCAGAAAAACAATTTAAGAGAAAAATTCTTTTACTCGGGTTCTAGACCTCGAATTTTGATTCTGGGCACATGCCCGAGTCCCATATTTTTCTACTGACCTTCCGGGACCGTCCAATCTCGGGTCCGGGTCCTTTTACCAAAAATATTGACCAAAGTCAACTTTAATCATATTAATATCAAAATTTTTCAATTTTTTCATAAAATTCACATATTTCAACATAAAAGTTTTCCAGCTACGCGCCCCGACTGTGCACGCAAATTGAGGCAGGTAAAAAAATAAGGTTTTCAAGACCTCGGAAGCACGGAGTGGATAGGGGAATAGGTGATGACCCTTTGGGTCATCACAAATATATCATCAAATTATACCATCACAAATAGATTTAGAAAGGGTCTGGACACTCGATTCATCAAGTCCATGAATACTGATGGGGCATTAGTCAAACTGAATGACATGACATGAAACTCAAAGTGCCCATATCTGATCCTAAATGTTGTCTTTGGGGTATCTTTCTCCATAACCCTTACCTGATGGTACCCAAACCTCATGTCTATCTTCGAGAAACACTCGGCACCTTGGAACTGATCAAATAAATCATCAATCCTCAGGAATGGGTACTTATTCTTGATCGTCACCTTATTCAACTGTCTTTAATCAATACACATCCGCAAGGAACCATCTTTCTTCTTCACAAATAACACAGGTGCTCCCCACAGTGATGTACTATGTCTGATAAAGCCTTTTTCAAGCAAGTCCCTTAGTGTTCCTTCAACTCTACCAGCTCTATAGGTGTCATTCTATATGGAGGAGTAGATATTAACTAAATACCTGGTAATAGGTCAATTGCAAACTCAACCTCTCGCTCTAGTGGGAGACCTGGAAGCTTATAGGAAAACAAATCGGGAAACTCATTAACCACATGGATCGATTGAACGATTGGTGACTCTACCTTCACATCTTCTAACTGAAATAAGTGATAAATGTAATCCTTTCTGATCATTTTCCTCGCCTCGAGATAGAAAATTAATCTACCTCTCGGTAATGTCGTGTTACCTTTCCACTCCGAAAACAGGCTCTCCTGGTAGTTGAAATCGAACCATTATTGATCTACACTCGATGTTGGCATAACAAAAAGCCAAGCAATCCATACCCATTATAAAATCAACTTCTACCCAACCGAACACCACGTACCTTATCCTCATTTATTATCAAATGTATTACAGGCCATTACGGGCCACATCCATCTATATAAGTAACAATATTTAGACTTAACTCGCATAACTAATTTAGAAGAGGGTTTATATACATAGGGGTCAATAAGGTCGTAGACATGTCATACCCAAAACTATATACGTGATACTATCTGCAAAACCTCTAAGAAAACATAATCATAATATATGTAAGTCGGGACAAGGCTCCCTACATCCTCATATAACAACCTAACATATTCAGAACCCTGACTTGGTTATAATCCAAGAAGAAGTGGAGCTTAATAACCAAAAGCTGACATCTGGAGGAAGTCTTCAGAGAGGGTCCTTGCCTCGTCCTATATGAGAGACTCAGTCAGACACACTTCAAAGTGGAATCTTCATATCCTTGTCAGTTACTTTCCTTCTCTTGGCCCGACTACTATCTTCTTCCTCTACATGTCATATAATATACAAAGACGAACCTTGATTGACGGAGTCCAAAAATTTTGGACTATTTGGAACCTCAGAAGAACTAGTGTCTATAAATACCCTGACATAATTTTGAGCCTGAGGGGAACCCCGGTTGTGCCAATCTGTGCGCCACTCCCCTTATACCCTAATGAACGGGCCTTGATAATGAAACTAAGGGCCTTGGTATGGTCGGAACTCCTCTTATCTCATCTGTTGCCGGTAAGATTGAAAGTTCTCGAACAGATGACTTATATGGATCCTCGGATCCTCCTCAATAGAACCCATGATCTCCAATGAGTCTGACTCCATAGTGTAACTCATATCTCTTTATAACACTTTCATATCCTTCAGACCCATGTTAGCGGCTAGCGCCTGTCGTCTAGTAGTTACAAGCATCACTAAAAACAAAAATAAGCAAAGATTAGGAATGATTACTTACGACTCAGTTCTATTGCACAATTTGGATTAGAAGTAAAAGTAACCGGCCTAAATATCCCGTGGCCTCCTATTTATAAATATGGTGCACAACACACCCATAAATAAGACTACTAGATACGGTATGTATACAACCTTAGGACAGAACTGCTTTGATATCACTTGTCACACCTCTTTTTTCTACTCGAAAAGGGATATAAGAGAGTTTTTCCAATTAAAGTGACAATAATCGAAATAGAATTATTTATTTAAATTCAGAGCAGATACTTGGAATAATTTATGGTGTCCCAGATCACCGGTTTAAAGTCCCGAATCGAGGAAGTTTGACTGTAACTTATGATCTTCGAACACAGAAGACCGGTAAGGAATTCTGTTAACCCGAAAGAAGGTGTGAGGCGCTCCCGAGTTCCGTGGTATAGCACGGTCGCTTTAATTATACCTAACTTAATTAGATTGTTTAATTACTTATTTTATAACCTATGTGCATTTACCTCCTTTAACTCATTTCATTTGGTGCGTAAAAAAATATGTCATGCGTACGTGTCCACAATTAATCACGCTTTATTAATATTATTAATATTACTTGTCCAAAGTCACGCGAACGTGTACCTTGGTTTATTTTGAAAATCATAATTATATCACGCGAATGTGTATATAATCAATATAATGAATTCAAAACGCGCCTAAAGCACTATAACGGTGTTCATTATTCATCCTAATTTTTGATATTATTGTTATGCCAACTTTACAAACAAAATATTGTTGGGGAGAAAATAGGCAAGATAACAGGATCTATTACTTGGCCAGATTCCTTATTGTTCAAGACCAATCTATGGCCCATTCTTATTCCTTGCCAAGAAAGAAACAACTCCAAATTTTCCATCTACCCAATTAAAAGCATTCATTCAAGAACTAAAACTACATACATCACAATCAAAATAGAAAAACTAATTAAAATAAATTAAATGAAAACTAAGTCATACTATTCAAACAACGTAAAATCACAAATCAACCGACACGCACACTCAGCTATCATAACACAATGAATTGAGAAAGAAAATTGAGAAATGGACCTTTTATTGATAAACAAAGCTGAAAATTGCAAATCAATCGGGCTAAACTAAGCAACAATCCTTGGACCGAAACATCAAAATTACGAACTGGAACCTCAAATTGACATCGGAAAGCTCGAAACCCAAATCGGCCTCGGTCAAATGATAAGCTGAAAACACCAAATATCTGACAACACGCTGATGTAGTCTTTCGACTCCCTCAATTCGAAATTATCCTCAAAATCAGAGTCTAAAGGGTCATCAATATCAGTACTTCGTGGAGATTCATCCGCAAAATAAATTTCCCCTTGTTTTCGCTCTACATTTGTTTCGACTTTCTATTGCTGCCATGGATCATGACTAACGAAACAAAAGGAGTTTCGTTGGTTGGCGGAATGTAGAAAGAGAAAAAAGGCTAAGTTATTCGTTTGTTTGATGGCGTTGGGTTTTTGTTTGCTAATTGCCAAAGTCAGATGGAAAAATGGCCATAATTCTCGCACAAAGTCCAAGTATAAGGGAATGGGGATTTGGGTGGTTTAGATTATGTCGTTCTCTCTTAGAGTGCCTAGGTCTCTTTGTCTTAGCTCGTTCAACGTCTTCTATAATTGGGTATTTTTTAGGGAGGTAGGAAGTGTTGATGGCCATTGGATTGAAGATGAATCGATTGTTAATATTAAATCTTGCGTTTAATTGGATAGTGGGTTAATGGGTTAGTAAGAATAGGCCTTTGATACGGGTTTGCCAAGTTGAAGGGTACTTGGTTATAAAATTGGCCATTTAGTTCTACAATTCTTGCAATTTTCCTTTAAAAAAATATATTAATTTCTTTCCTGAAGTAACACCTTAAAAATGTAAAATCAATCTTAATTAACTAAAACAACTATGTGTCCCGAAGGGACGGCCCAGTGGGTTTAGAGGGAGTTTTCCATACGGGAGATGCAGGTTCGATCCCCCTCAATGCCTTCTGGGTCTGAGTCTGTCGCACGGGGCTTGCCTAGTGCGGTTTACATCCCCTGTATGGTTTGCAGGCTATTACACAGTGGGAGGTTTACCCAGTGCGCACAGAGTACTCACCACAGAGTGCTCACCCGAAGGGCAAAGGCTGTAGCGGCTGCGGGTTTTCCTGGGGTTCCAAATTAAAACAACTATATTATGACAATAAACTTTGTTTTGGCATTTTTCAAGATCATATAAAAATAAAAATAGATAAAAAATAGGTGAAAATAATATTACTACATTAAGTATTAATTAACCTTAAATTAAATAGGGTTGAAACTATTTTTGTGTTTTCGATTTTTTTTTAAAATACTAAATAAAATAACAATAAAAATAGTATATTAGAATCGTAGGAAAATTCAAATAACTCAAATAAATGTATAAAATATGCGAAACTACTAATATAGCTTAAAAACGTGGCAGGTCAAAAATTACATATTTACTGCTACCCCTCTTTGACTGAAAACACGAAAAGTTTTCAGACAAAGAACGACGAGACAGATTTTCTAAGCTGTCTACATATCCTTAACTATAAAGGAATCAGGCCACGTGTAGTTCAGAAGTGAAAGAAGTGATGGAGTGTGTGGAGAGGATGAGAGAGTTGAGTGAGGTACTGTTCCGTCGAGGTTCTGGTCTGCGGTTCTTGTTATTACATCAAAATCAAAATTTAAAAGACTAACTAAGCCTACCAGCTATAAGTTACGAGATTCCTATCAATGATTCTTCTGAAGCTTGATCTTAAGTCTTGGCTGGTTCTTCATGCGGACTCTAATCTGAATCTTGACGCTTGTTAGCTGCGGGTGCTGGTTCATTCCTTTTTCAACTTCTTGGATCAAGGCGGGACATACAAAGCTTGTGACATCAATCACGTCTTGAGAAATCCACAATTTTTCTCTGCTTCTGCATTTGGATTCACTTCCCTCTTTTATTCTTTTCTTTCTTTTTTCTTGGATTGAGACTTCTTCTTTGGTCATCTCGGATTGTTGACTCGCATTCTTGCCGCGAGCTTCTGATACTTCTAACTTGAATTGAAAATAGGACTGGAGGATACCCCTATTCTTCATGAGGGATCTTGTTGTGTCTGATTGGAACTTGAAATGAATTCCCTTATTCTCCAGGTGGGCGCCTGCTACTGACTTGAAACTTCAAACGACTCTGAAATGAATTCTGAAATAAGTTTCCTTGTTCTCCAGATGGGCGCCTGCTACTACAACAAACACACAAAACAAAAGAAACTTTTCTGCCCCAGTTTGCACCGGGTACATCTGTGAGTGTTAATGTGACGACCCGGCCTGTCGTCACGTGATTTACCGTCCCGTTTTTCCCATATTATGTTTCTCTGTGCTTCATTATTGGCACTTGAGATGATCGAGTAGAATTGGATTGATTTTAGATGGAAATGAGACACTTAGCCTCTTTAAGGAGAGCTTGTTTTGGAAAACTCAACTGGAAGTTGACTTGTTAGTTAGAGGGCTCGGATATGAATTCTGATGATTCAATTAGCTTCGGGGGATTATTTTTGACTTAGTAGTGCGATCAGAATTGCTTTTGGAGGCTTGGTGTAGAATTAGGGTTGAATTGGCGAAGTTAGCATTTTGGCGATATCCGGTTGATAGGTGAGATTTTGATTCGAGGGTCGGAATGGAATTTTGAGAGTTGTAGTAGCTCCGTTAGGTGATTTTGGATATGTGTTCAAAGTTTCAAGCCATTCGGAGGTGGTTAGGTTGGGTTTTTGATCGAATGCAGTATTCGGAAGTTTTAAGAAACTTTTTGATGGTTCGAGCGAGTTTGAATAAGGTAATAGATCATGTCTGTGCTTTTGGTTGAGGTCCCGGGGGCCTCGCGGTGAATTCGGGTGGTTAAACGGAGAATTCGGAGTTTGTTGCATGTTTGAAGTTGCTGGTTCTGTCATTTTCGCATCTGCGGAAAAGGGATCGCATAAGCGGTTCCGCAGATGCGGCTAAGGGGTCGCAGAAGCGGTTCTCTGGGGAGGCTTGGCTTTCCGCAGAAGCGGACAAGACTTTGCATTTGCGGGTTCCGCGAAAGCGATTTTGGACCGCATAAGTGGTCTCAGGTGATTTAAGTGAGAATGCATAAGCGGTCGTTTGCTCGCAAACGCGGTGACCGCAGGTGCGGTATAATAACCGTAGAAGCGAAATCGGTCTGGATTAAAGTGAACAGTGTTCACGAAATTGAAAGAGAAGGAAAAATATTTTGGACTTTGACTAGGGCAGTTTCTTGGGCGATTTTGGAGAGAATTCGAAGAGGTTTCATCAGGTATCAACTATTGGACTCGGATTATGTTTATATAGTGTAAAATCATGGATTAAACACTGAAATTCGAGGGTAAAAATGTAGGTTACGGCTGGAAACTTAAGAGAGTTAAATTTGGGTTTTGAAAGGGCAATTGAACCCTGATTTTTGGTACATTTGATGTGTATAGACCCGTGGCGAGACGAGGAATCCGGTGATGTAAATTTTTTTAATTTTTAGAGGAGTGGGCCTGGGGCTCGGGTTTTTCCAACTTCGAGATTTTTGGTATTTTTCGAGTTCTTCTGATTGGGTTATGTTTCTTTAGCCTATTGTAATGTGTTTGTTGTGGTTTTGACCAGATTCGACGCTCGAGGAGGTGGATTCGAGAGGAAAAGGCATTGCGGACTAGTCTTGTGGCCAGTTTGAGGTGAGTAATAGATGTAGATGATGACCTGAGGGTTTGAAACCCCGGTATATCACACTGTGATGCTATATTGAGGTAAAACACGTACTCTACTGTGAGTGCATGGTCGTTTGTGATTGGAGGACTATGGCTTAGTCCGTCTGAGTGATGTTCATAATGTGTATTGACTAGAAATTGATTGATAAACATCCTACTTGGATTTGCTATGAGTATATTTGGGCTGCGTGCTGATTATTTGGATCCCTTAGGGATTATTATCACTGTTTCCATGATGCTTAGCATGTTTTCATGATATCAGTCCTGAGTTAAACACTTTCTCGAAATGATTAGTAAATTCCTGAAGGTTTAAACACTTAATCTAAAATTCTAATAATTGTAACTGAAAATGATATACTTGACTGTGCCTGTGTGGTTTACATGCATATACCTGGACTGAGTGTGGATCGGACTGCACGCTGTAGCGAATGCTACGATGATATTGCGCTTGGGCTATAGAAGCCCCTCCGGAGTCTGAACCCCCACAGTGAGCGCGGGTACCCAAATGGATCGGGTTGTACGCCGCAACTATCATGTGTATTGCATTGCATTCATGCATCGATATTTATCTGTGTTATCTTCATTGCCTGATGTTTTTCCATCCTGAAATGTGTAGAATTATCGGTTATAGCTTTACATTGCGGTATTTTCGGGATTTCTTACTTTCAGTCATTATATATGTCTATTACCATTGAGTTGTAAGTACTCACTTTACTCCCTGCACTATGTGTGCAGATTCAGGTGTCCCGGAGGCTTAGTTGAGCTGTTTGCTACTTTCAGAGGTTTTCAGGAGTTGTCGAGGAAGCTGCCTGACGTCCGCAGGACCCGACTCCTCCCCTTATCCCTTTATTATTTCCGCATTTTAGAACATCAACATTACTGTGGATTTTTTTTTATTTTTTTATTATCTTAGAGGCTCTAGACTCATGACCCCAGGTCTTTAGGAGATGTTGGCTAAGTCAGTGATTCATACTGTCTCTATCTAAGTTATTGGTTAATTGACTTATTAAACGGTTAATTTAATGCTATAAATTGGAAATGGGTGGTGTGATTGAGTTGTGAGTGTTAATTGGTCGGGCATGCATAGCAATTGTGTTGAGCGCCATCATAACCGGGATTGGGGTCGTGACAAGTTGGTATCAGAGCCTAGGTTACTAGGCCTCATGAGTCATGAGCCAGTTAGTAGAGTCTCGCGGATCGGTACAGAGATGTCTGTATTTATCTTCGAGAGGCTGCGAAACTTTAGGAAAATTTCACTTTCTTGGAATTCTTATCGTGCGTACTTGATTCAGCTTGAGATATAACTCTTGAAATTCCTTCCACACGTCTGTATGAATACATGAGCGCTCGGTATTATATGTTCCTTGATGGCTTGCGATTCCCCGATCGAGGGACGAGATGTAATCCCGTGAGTTCGATGTTGGGCCAGTCTGTAGGACTTGAGGCCGGATCTCGCCTATGGCTTGAGCACTGGGGTGCTAATCGTGTGAGCAAGTGTTTTGAACTTATATGTTTGGTATTGTCGCTATTAGCCGGAATGGTGGTTTGGTATTCATGTGATGAGTATATTAGTACTGCGAGGTGTAATTATATGACTTGGTAGTGATGAAGAAGTCTGCGGGATAATAGATGAATTGTTAAGTGATTTGTTTCCTATTGTGGTTTGATGTGTAGCCCGAATATGGTCGCGTCAAGAATATCTTCGTATCTCCTAGTTGGGAAGTGAAGTACATTACGTGTAGCGGTATGAGTTCAGACTCAGGAAGACTAAATGACTGTGTTATATGTATGGCGGTGGAAGGTGTGCTGAAATACTAAACTGAGGCTTAGCAGGTGGGTTATCTCCTGCGGAGTGTTCTTAAGTAGTACGATTCTTATGTATATAGTTAGAATATCTCATGGATAATTGAAAGGCACGTGTTGTAATTTGAAAATTTGGGTCGCTTAAGAGAGTGGACTCAACTGATGTGGGGATGAATGCGAGAATTGCAGAGGATTACAGTACTAGATGATCTGTGTTTTCACAAACTTATAAATGATTCGAGTTTAATCTCACTATGGTATTGTGGCATCATTAGAGTAAAAGTATTATGGGTTGTTGAGTGTGTCCTGATATATGGCTTCGGGCCAAGTTGGGGAGGTTGCTGTTGATTAGCTGATCGCACGGTTATGTGCTATGTTGTTTCCATCTCGATGTATGCTGGCGGATCAGTCCTGGTTGCAGAAAATGAGCCGAGGATGGCACGAGTGAAGCAAAATTTTGATAAAGGTTATATGGTGCTTCGTAGATGTGAGGAAATAATAGGATATCTTGAGCTGTTATTGATAAAGAATGCTCAATGTATAGAGAAGGAAGATGTTCGTTTGTATTGGAATGAGATCATATCACACGGTGTTAGAGTGCTAATAAGGCACGCGTGGTTCTGTTCGTTAAGTCAGATAATTTACAGTTGTGTAAGAGTGAATGACTCCCGAGAATGGTTTTATTGGGTTCGAGATTTTGCATGCAATAATCAGGCGTCTAAGGTGGTGTATGTGGCTAGAGACTATGTTTCCATTAGGAAGAGATCAAGACTTGTGGTATTTTATGCTAATTATGGGATTCCATATATCAGTATCTGGGAAGTAATAGTAACGAATTCCGATTCGCAGGAAGTTCTTCAAGTAAAGTATTCTAGAATATGGTATTTCTGGGAAGCATTGAGAGAGTATTCGGTGGCCTATGGGTCTTAGACAATGTGGTCTTATGTTCGTGTCTCGCGTGGTAAGCTTGGATGGAGGCATTGTGATGCTACAACAAGGATGAATATCAAGTTGATGATGAATAAAAAGAGAAATTTGATAGACGGAATAGTTTGATAATAGACCGAATCAGTATGGTAAGGCTATGATTAATTCTTTGTATGTGTTCGAGGTAATGAGCTTTTACAAGCATTTTGCAGCAATGCTCTTGGGTTTTGATGGCTTGCTCAGCTTGGTTTAGATAGAAGGATTCAGTCCTGGCAGTTTAGCTTGTACAAATGAAGTTGGCAGAGATGTTCTTGTTGGGTTTTACCGTGGTTTAAAGATGAGTATATTTCATATGGGTATGCGAAGCATGGAGTGTGTAATGACTTTTCTGCTAAATGAGATCAATGAAAGTTCTTCACTAGTTGAGTGCGTCGATGTCTGCGGCGCGGAAGGGAGATAAAAGTTCTCATGTTATCCTAGTGTGGCATGGTATATCCGATATGTTGTGGAGGATTGGAATTTGTGTGTGTAAGGTTTGGTTCAGTACGGAATGGAAAGTCATTAAATTCTTAAGCAGCACGGGCAGCTGCAGGTGATTTAAGAATCGATCTTCAGAGGATTAGGGTGAATGATCCTCATATGACTAAGGAAACGGTGTTGCTAATCATAGTGATTTGACAAGTGTATATGTTTCAAAAAAAGGGCAATGTGATTAAGTTTATGGCACTTCGGTAGTGTTGCGGCATTTTTCTTGATAGATCTACTGTTGATATCTTAGTGTGTTTGATGGCACAAGAGAATTTTAGAATATCTTCGAAGAATGATTGGGTACTCGAGGTGTAATATGTATTTATACTGCAGAATTTGGGATCGGGCATAGTAATTTGTGTGCTATGTGGAGTTGGAGACTGGGAGTTCTCATGTTCAGGCTATGTAGTGGTTGTGGATAGTGTGTATTAGTACCATTAGCGGCTATTGGGATTGGAGGCCCGAGTGGGTCCTTCTTTATTGGTATGTTAGATTTTGTATATGATGTTGAGCTGTGGAATGGTTGTCGTAATGTGGGTTATTCTAGACTAGTGTGTTATGGGCTATGTCGAAAAATGCCACCAATTGCGTGGCGAGGTGCATCGGATTATGTTATAGCAGAGTGGTTGGTATTCCAAAGATCAGCAGACGGTTGGGAAGGATTGTTTTGCTTAATTGGGTCTTTGTGACGGATGTCAGTATAGAGGTTTCTACCATTGATTTAGTTCCGGTATTGAAGGACTTTTACGGATGCATTCCTTATGGCCGGGCATGCTGCCGGGCGAGACTGTGGATTTCAATATTTATTTGGTGCCGGGCATCGTATCGTACGGCTCCGGCATGAGCTATAGTAGTGCGAGAAGCGGCTTTAGGCTTCTTGGTAATGAGTTTGTTAGTAAGCTGATGGGATACGTGTTTAACTTGAGTTGGTTTGGTTGGCCCCGATATGTATTGTCGATGGATAGGTTGAATCTATCGTTATTGAGCTTGCTAGTGATTTGGGGAGATCTATGAGCTACTTTTTTGGTGCTGTGAGGCGTTATAATTTTTGAACTGTGGGCACATATAGTGCGGTGCTATCGAGATTCGTAGTGGAAGTTGAGGGGAAGGACCTCAGTTGTGTTTGAGTTGTGTAGCTTACAACGCTATAAGCAGAAATCATTATGCACTCAGTATGCTTACGACCGATACTCAGTATTTTGTTATGATGAGCAAGTTTGGCTCGATGTGCATCTCCCTATGTGAGATATTTGTGTGGATCGGGTGGCACGCCGCCATGGGTAAGTTATCTTGATCGGGTTGCATGCCGCAATAGTGTGATGCTGAGAATAGTTTTCCATATGTTAATTTGTATGCCTTGCTTCCTAGTTTCTGAGGAAAGTCCGTATTGTGTGTTGCTCAGCGAATGGTGTATCAGTTGTGTCCTTTCAGGATTGAATGGTATATATTACTTGCTTCACCATGGGTGTGATGGATTGCTTGGTTTCAGCATCAATCTGTGTGTGGCTCTCTATTTTGAGCATGGTGACTTGAGGTTCTTCATGTGTAACAGTGTTTGGATAGGATCGCGCGTTGTGGAGAGGCCACGTGAAGTTATGACCTTTCGAAGAGGATTCAGGTACTCTATTTCTATGATGTGAGACAGGGTCTCAGCTTTGTTTTGTGATGGTACTGAGGAGTTTCAGTTACAACTCATTCGTTGGAGTCATTGTCATGATTTGGGTACGTTCAGACCGCACATCATTGGTTCGCGGATTATGCAAGTTGGGGCTTAGGCCTGTGATGAGGTGTCATATCACCAGAGTAATGCGTTGAATTCGAGGTGATCGTTGGAGTCATTAATGAATGCGAACAGATGTGATTTCAGCTGATTAGAGGGTTTGTATCGAGACTTGGCCCGGAAATCTGTTGCGGTATTAGTGAACAAGAAAGTGCCTTCATGTATAGGTGACCTGAGGAATGGTTACAGTTTATCGCGTATTTTATTTATCGTTGGCAGTATATGAAAGTGATGGAATAAGACTTTAGCTAATACGAGGTTCCTATCGGTAATTGAGTATTGGGGGCAACTGCTGTGAATAGTGACTATCGTTTCGAGTGTTGGATTGTGTGGTATATTGCATGATTTCACCTGAGGTTACAGGCATGGTTTATTACAGCTGGTTCGAGTTTAATCTGAATATTGACGTGAGGTTCTGATTTTGAGTATGATTTCGGAAAGTGCAGTGTTGTTCTACGGTTTATGGCCTAGATTGACTGTGAAATTTCAGTGGAGTTGTATTATCGGACCTATGTGAGTTAGGGTGACGTGCAATCACCCTGGGTATATGCTTGGTAAGGTCATTTAATTGTTTGTTGGCTTCGAGGACAACTTTGGGTACGCTCGAGGACGAGCGTTTGTTTAAGTTGGAGAGGTTGTGACGACCTGGCCCGTCGTCACGTGAGTTACTGCCCTGTTTCCCCCATATTATGTTTCTCTATTCTTCATTATCGGTACTTGAGGTGATCGAGTAGAATTGGATTGGTTTTAGATGGAAATGAGACACTTAGTCTCTTAAAGGAGAGCTTGTTTTGGAAAAGTCAACTGGAAGTTGACTTGTTAGTTAGAGGGCTCGGATGTGAATTCTGATGATTCGATTAGCTTTGGGGGAGGATTTGTGACTTAGGAGTGCGATCAGAATTGATTTTGGAGGCTCGGTGTAGAATTTGGCTTGAATTGGCGAAGTTAGCATTTTGGCGATATCCGGTTGATAGGTGAGATTTTGATCCGAGGGTCAGAATGGAATTTTGAGAGTTGCAGTAGCTCCGTTAGGTAATTTTGGATATGTGTGCAAAGTTTCAGGCCATTCGGAGGTGGTTAGGTCAGGTTTTTGATCGAATGCGCAATTCGGAAGTTTTAAGAAACTTAGGCTTTGATTTGAGGATAATTGAGGTGTTTGATGTTAACAATAGTGGTTTGATGGTTCGAGCGAGTTTGAATAAGGTAATAGATCATGTATGTGCTTTGGTTGAGATCCTGGGGGCCTCGGGGTGAATTCAGGTGGTTAAACGGAGAATTCGAGTTTGTTGCATGTTTAAAGTTGCTGGTTCTGTCATTTTCGCATCTGAGGAAAAGGAACAGCATAAGCAGTTCCGCAGATGGGCTAAGGGGTCGCAGAAGCGGTTCTCTGGAAAGGCTTGGCTTTCCGCAGAAGCGGACAAGGCTTCGCATAAGCGGGTTCCGCAGAAGCGGACAAGGCTTCGCATAAGCGGGTTCCGCAGAAGCGGTTTTGGACCGCATAAGCGGTCCCAGGTGAAATAAGTGAGACCACATAAGCGGAAATCGGTTTGGATTAAAGTGAACAGTGTTCACGAAATTGAAAGAGAAGGAAAAATATTTTGGACTTCGACTAGGGCGGTTTCTTGGACGATTTTGGAGAGAATTCGAAGAGGTTTCATCAGGTATGAACTATTGGACTCGGATTATGTTTATATAATGTAAAATCATGGATTAAACACTGAAATTGGAGGAATTAGAGGGTAAAAATTGAGGTTAGGGCTGGAAACTTAAGAGCGTTAAATTTGGGTTTTGAAAGGGCAATTGAACCCTGATTTTTGGTAAATTTTATGTGTATAGACCCGTGGCGAGACGAGGAATCCGGTGATATAAATTTTTGTAATTTTTCGTGGAGAGGGCCCGGGGCTCGGGTTTTGTCAACTTCGAGATTTTTTGTATTTTTCGAGTTCTTTTGATTGGGTTATGTTTCTTTAGCCTATTGTAATGATTTCATTGTGGTTTTGACCAGATTCGACGCGCGAGGAGGTGGATTCGAGAGGAAAAGGCATAGCAGACTAGTCTTGTGGCCGGTTTGAGGTGAGTAATAGATGTAGATGATGACTTGAGGGTTTGAAACCCCGGTATATCACACTGTGACGCTATATTGAGGCGAGACACGTACTCTACGATGAGTGCGGGGTCGTTTGTGATTGGAGGACTATGGCTTAGTCCGTCCGAGTGATTTTCATAATGTGTATTGACTAGAAATTGATTGATAAACATCCTACTTGGATTTTCTATGAGTATATTTAGGATGCGTGCCGATTATTTGGATCCCTTAAGGATTATTATCACTGTTTCCATGATGCTTAGCATGTTTTTATGATATTAGTCATGAGTTAAACACTGTCTTGAAATGATTAGTAAATTCCTAAAGTTTTAAACGCTTAATCTAAAATTCCTAATAATTGGAACTGAAAATGATAAACTTGATTGTGCCTGTGTGGCTTACATGAATATACCCGGACTGAGTGTGGATCGGGCTGCACGCCGTAGCAAATGCTACGATGATATTGCGCTTGGGTTCTAGGAGCCTCTCTGGAGTCTAAATCCCCACAGTGAGCACGGGTACCCAAATGGATCGGGTTGTACGCCGCAGCGGTCATGTGCATTGCATTGTAATCATGCATCGATATCTATCTGTGTTACCTGTCATTACCTGATGTTGTTCCATCGTTAAATGTGTAGAATTATCGGTTATAGCTTTATATTGTGGTATTTTCGGGATTTCTTACTTTCAGTCATTATATATGTCTATTACCACTGAGTTGGAAGTACTCACTTTACTCCCTGCACTATGTGTGTAGATTTAGGTGTCCTGGAGGCTTAGTTGAGTTGTTTGTCGCTTTCAGAGTTTTTCAGGAGTTGTCGATCTAGCTAACTGACGTCCGCAGGACCCGACTCCTCCCCTTATCCCTTTATTATTTTCGCATTTTAGAGCATCAACATTACTGAGGATTTATTTATTTTATTTTATTTGTTATCTTAGAGGCTCTAGACTCATGACCCCAGGTCTTTGGGAGATGTTGGCTAAGTGAGTGATTCATACTGTATCTATCTAAATTATTGGTTAATAGACTTGTTAAACGGTTAATTTAATGCTATAAATTGGAAATGGGTGGTGTGATTGAGTTGTGATTGTTAATTGGTCGGGCTTGCCTAGCAATTGTGTTGGGCGCCATCACGACCGGGATTAGGGTCGTGACAGTCAATCGAATCCTGTTATCCAAAAGAGTTCTATGAATTTTAAAAGCTAAATCCCATTATCCAGGAGGGTCCTGAAAACTAAAATTAAATCTCATCTTAAGAGTGAAAATTTGAAAGCTAAATTCTATTTCCCAAAGGTAAAACTTACGCTAAATCTCATTATCTATGAGGGTCCTGAAAACTTAAAACTACATCCCATTATCCATGATGGTCCTGAAAAACATTTAAATAAAATCTCATTATCCAGGAGGGTCCTAAAAACTTGAAACTTGATACCCTTTCTTTTTTTTTTCAAATCCATACTTCCTTTTTTTTTTCAAATTATCCTAGGAGAGAATTCGTCAGACTAGGTTTTCTATCTTAGGAGAAAGATTCATCAGACTAAGATTTTGATCCTAGGAGAAAGTTCATCAGGCTATGTCTCTTCTCTTATTCTTTTTTTTTGGTATCTTAGGAGAGAGACTCATCAGACGAAGATTTTGATCCTAGGAGAAAGTTCATCAGAGTAGGTCCTTTTTTTTTTTTTGGTATCTTAGGAGAAAGATTCATCCGACTAAGAAAGATTCATCCGACTAAGACGTCTATCCTAGGAGAAAAATCACCAGACTAGGTTTTGTATCTTAGGAGAAAGATTCATCAGACTAAGATTTTGATCCTAGGAGAAAGTTCATCAGGCTATGTCTCTTTTCTTATTCTTTTTTTTTGGTATCTTAGGAGAGAGACTCATCAGACGAAGATTTTGATCCTAGGAGAAATTTCATCAGACTAGGTCTTCTATCTTAGGAGAAAAATTCATCAGACTAAGACATTTATCCTAAGAGAAAGATTCATCAAACTAGGTTTTTTTTCTTTTGTTATCTTAGGAGAAATATTCATCAAACTAAGATTTTTATCCTAATGGAAAATTCATCGGACTAGGTTTTCTATCTTAAGAGAAAGATTAATAAGACTAAGATTGCTATCCTAGGAGAAAGTTCATCAGACTAGGTCTTCTGTCTTAGGAGAAAAATTCATCAGACTATTTTGATCCTAGGAGAAAGTTCATCAGACTAGGTCTCCTTTATTTTTAGTATCTTAGGATAAAGATTCATCACACTAAGCTTTTGATACTAGGATAAAGTTCATCAGACTAGGTCTTCTATCTTAGGAGAAAAATTCATCAGACTAAGCCTTCCTATTGGGAGGAAAATCCATCAGACTAGGACTTTTTATCCTAGGAGAAAAAAAGTGAAGATCAATGGCAAGATTAAATGGACAATAGCAAGACAAATAAAGGCAAAGATTTGAGAAACTTCCCTTTGTAGGATCTTCTCTGATCTTCTTTTTTTGTCTTTTTTCTTTTTTTTTGAATCACTTTCCTTGCACTGCTTTGTTCCTGTTTCATACAAAGAGAAATTTGTCAGTTTCGAAAATGGTGGTCGGTTTGTGGACTTGAGTCTTGGGTAGCTTGGCTTCTGCTTCAATCAGCTTAAGTTGGTTTCAAGAGACTTTTGCTCTGCATCAAACCTAATTGTTTCACACCCAGTACTATTTGTATTAGTGGCTTAATCAGCTTTATCCCAACTGAAGATCTTTTCTTAGGTGACCTTTTCTGATATCTTGAATGACTTCCTACTTTTTGAGCAATTTGTCTGTCAGATAGAATCACAAGTTATCTTTGCTTGTGCCAAGTAGGCTCACAAGAGTCTTTTGGGGGGGGGGGGAGCCTTTGCATAAATCCTCAAGTCATGTTGACTGTAACACCTGAGTATGCTGGCCTCATTTACTTTGTGCAATTGAAAAGCTAGTAGCATATTTTGAAATCTTTTCTTGCTTGTTTTGACATGGACTGACTCATAGTGAAAGACACAATGATGCAAAGAAACATGTATTAACAAGAAATGCCCCTATCAGAAGGACGAAAGGAAGAGTTTTTTCTTCTTTTTTTTTTCTTTTTTTAATAACTAGCCTTAATGATCATGACTTGCTTTTGGACTCAACGACCTGATCTATCAAACTAATCCAATTTTTTCTTTTACATTCTTGTGACCTTTGAAGTCGGGTTTGTTCGTGCCAATCCTGTGTATCAGCTTCACGACTCAATTTCAACTAGTGGTGCCCCGAGGGATTTTCACCAACGAGTCTCTCATTTATTTATCTCTATTTACCGTCATCTTATAGTGCCCGTGAGGTTTCTCACTAGTAAGACTCTCTCATTTTCTTTTATTTTTATGTTTCTTTTGCTTTCTTGTGTGAGCAACTTGATAGTGTTCTATGTCTCGTGACAACTATTGCTCATTGCATGCAACTCTTGGCATTCTTGAAAGCTGATCAGGAGGTCTTTATTTGGAAGATTTTTAGAGAGGGTTGGAAAGAAGGGTCGGCATGAAGGCTCAAAGTAGACTCAAAATTAGTGGTTGTAGACTTACAACTCTTGCAAATCGACTCTTTCAAAAGTAAAATAAAATCTCTGTCCCAGTTTCAGCTATTGGGGATTTTTTTTTAAATTCTTATTTGGTTGGACAGAACCGTGAGGCTGCCTACGTATCCCTTTTTTTTAAAAAGGAATCAGGTCTAACATAGTTCAAACATCTGACCTAACTATTTTTCATCTTTCTTTCTTTCTTTTTCTTTGTCTTTTTTTCTTTTGTCTTTTTTTGTTGTTGTTTTCAAAAGAAGTTGCGCTAGCTTCTATTTTCTGGGGACATGGACCTTTAACAGTTCTTTTCTTATTCATTTTTTTCACTTGAACTTTTTAAGAATTTTCCTAGTTTGTACTCTTGGGACATGAACTTTTCTTTTTTTTTCTTTTTTTTGTTTTGTGTTTTTTTTTTTGACTCTTGACTCTAAACTTGATTCTAAAAGAGGGTGGTCAAAGAAAATAACACATGCTCAAAAGGGGTAGCGAAGGATATAAAGTGTATGGATAGCAGAAAAAGGGCCTCCCAGCCTAGAGAACGCCAACCATAGTATCCATGTCCATTTTCTTTGTTTGTCGTGGTCAAACGACACTTTTCATCCATTAATGTCAAAATTTCGACCAAGCTTCAATTGATTCAATATCTTCAAGCCCGATCTTCACAATGATTTGAATGTGAATTCTACTCGACTTTAATTCCAAAGAATTTCAACTCTTTTTCATCCTCAAAAGTGTCTTTTTCTGAATTATCCAATTCAACCATAAATCAATTTTCTAAGATCTGGCAGAAATTCCGCATGCATGTCATGTCAGTAGAACTAGCGACGAAAGAACTAAGCATGGAATGACACAAAAGGACAGATTGTATTTCATTGAGCAAAGGTTGGAAGGTTTTAAAAACAAGAAAAACAACCCAAGATCCGAGTTACAACCCTAAAATAACCCGAATAATGAAAATAGCAACAGAATAAACGAACAAGACTCACACAGATAGAATGGAGGGATAGAAGGGTTTGACTTAATAAGACAAATAAAATTTGGATCACAACCCTTAAATAACATAGATAATAGAAAAAACATCAAAACAAGATACCAAGATTCCTTCCTAGATGCTTGACATTTAGCCACAAATTTGCTCATCAAAATCACCATGGCCTTCTCCAATTTTGGTAGGCAAGTTCCCCAGTGGATTCTCATTCTCCATGTCACCAGGCATCATCCCCACAAAGTGTGCATCATCATGTGCAGATAAAGGATTCTGCATGAAATTCTGGGTGTCATTGTCTTGGATCACAATTAGTTTTTCCTGGATAATCCTTTCTATTTCTCTTTTCAAATCCCGACAACTTTCAACATTGTGTCCTTGGGCATTGGAATGATATTCACACCTTTTAGATGGGTCAAAGCTTCTTGCATGTGGGTCTACATGATTTGGAGGAATGGGTGCAATCATATCATAATGCTTTAACTTCTCAAATAAGCTTGCATAGGACTCTCCTATTAGTGTAAATTTATCTTTCAACCTTTGTTCCCTTCCATACCCCTAGCTTGGATGTGGGTTATAGGGAACTTGAAAATACTGTGGAGGCTGGTGGGGATTTTGTGATGCTCATGCTAGACTTCTTGGGTGATTTGATGGCTGGGCAACATACTGAGTTGGAGCAACAGAGTATTGTCAGTTCTGAGAGGGGTAGCAGTTCTCCAGGGAGTCATGGGAAACCTGATGAGGCTGCTCATACCTTTGAGATGTTCTTTTGGGACCTCTAACCGACCTTGTTGTCATCATGGTTTTTTCATCTTTGTTATTCATGTCGCAAAAATTATCAAATTCAATTTGGACAGTCTGAGTTGCGGCTTTAATAACTGCTTGACTTATAATTTTTCTTGTCTTAAGACCATTCTCAACTATTTCCCCCATTTTGATTGCTTCCGAGAAGGATTTACCCATTGCGGAAATCATATTTTGAAAATAATCTGGCTCTTGAGCCTAAAGAAAGACAATGATTAACTCGTGGTCATCCATGGGTAGCTTAAGTCTAGCCACTTGCTGTCTGCAATTAATGGCATATTCCCTAAAACTTTCAGTTGGTTTCTTCATCAAGTTTGAAAAGGAACTGCGGTCTAGGGCGATGTCGATGTTGTATTGGAACTGTTTGACAAAGGCATGTGCCATGTCATCCCAGATACACCAGCGAGATGTGTCTAGATCCATAAACCATTCGTAGGCTACTCCCGTAAGGCTTTCCCAAAAATAAGCTATTAGCAATTCTTCACTTCTTCCTGCACCTTTTAGCTAATTGAAATACCTTTTTAGGTGGGCTATTGGTCTCCATGTCCATCATACTTTTCAAATTTTGGGATCTTGAAACCAAGTGGCAAATGAACAACGAGGAACATACATAGATCCTTGAAGGCAATACTCTTCTGACCTGCCAACCCTTGCATGGTTTTCAACTGTTGTTCTAAGCTTTTCAGTCTTCTGGTCATTTTTTCTCGTGCTATCTTTCGAGCAGGATTCTCAATCTTTGCAGGAAGATCAATTAGGTACGAGTGGTACTCAAGAGAATGGTACTATTCTTGCGGGGTAGCAAATTCGTACTCATGAGTTTTCTTTTGCAGCACCGTCGGTTGTGGGATGGTGAAGACAGGGATAACAATAGTTGTTGTCTGATTGGTTGTCAATGGCAAACTTTGGGAGCACACAACAGATGTTCCGGCTATAATTGTACAATTGGGATAATGACTGAACCTAGGTGGATAGGATTGATCAGGCAATGAGACCAGAATGTCAATAGTTGAGATGGGTGCGAACTTTGGAAAACCATGAGAAGAAAAGGGCGGTCCTTTGGCCATTGGCCCATGCTTGACACATTTCAGTCATTTGCTGCTTTAGTACCATATTTTTCTCAACCACAGTAGAATTTTGCTAGACCCTCTGACCCTGGGTCTCTTGCACTAGTAACAGATTCGATGTCCATTGTCATTGGTATTTTTCCCTTGGATCTTATAAATTATGGATGTGTTGCCAGCTTACCACAAACCGACCACCTCAAACTTTATTCACAATTCAAAACAAACAACATGTTAGAATGGTCACTCTTCTCTTCTACTTTTTTCTTTTATTCTCTTTTCTTTATTTTCTCTCTTCTTTTTTGTGTTTTTTTTAAAAAACAATTTGATCGAACCTGTTGTGGGTTACCAACGTATCATGACACCACATGACTTAGATCTTTGCGTAGTTCAAAAAGATTAAGAATAAAATAAATAAACTAACTCGTTTTTTTTTTGTTTTGGACTTTTTTTCGAAAGAAAGACTTATAAAGAAGAAAGAAAATATTTTTCGATTTTTTTTTTTGAATTTGGAAAGAAAAACTACTAAAGAAGAAAAAAAGTATTTTTGATTTTTGGACTTTTGTTTTGAATTTATGAAACAAATACTTCTAAAGAAACAGAAATTATTTTTGAATCTTGAATTTTCTTTTCAATTTTTAAATGAAGAACGAATTTTTTTTGGATTTTGGGAAGAAATTAAAGAAAATATTTTTATATTCTTTAAAATTGGGGTTTAAAAGAAAGACTTTCTAAAGAAGGAAGTAATGGAATTTTTTCTTGTATTTTTTGAAAATTGTGGGCTGGAACCGATGAGATTTGCCAACGTATCTCACATCCGGTGAGAATCTAACCCGCGTAGTTCGGTCAGTTTTGACATAATTCGAAAAAACATGATATTGACTCACTTTCATTTTTGGAAATAGATTTTCTTTTCTTTTTTTTTTTCAAATTTTTTTGCAGAGTTTCGAGCCATTTTCAAACACCGAACTTTTCAGAACTGGGTGAGTTCTCTAACTTACCTCACTCTTGATTTTTTCTATTTTTCTTTCATTAGACTATCAATATACAAACCAAAACAAATAAATGTACTAATAGCATATAAGATGCACCAGGATGGTCTTTCATTTCGGGTACACCTGTCCTAGATGGACCCAACCCCATGTGTTGAGTCTCCTAATTCAAATGCACGTGATGCAAATAATTGTTCCTACTAGAGATCTGCCATGAGTCTATGTTATTCTAGGTTTGAAACCCTGGGGGTGTGTTCTAGACCTGGCTTACCCAAGCGGACAGCTCGAGCCGAGGTGGGGGCAACGTACTAGTAGCATGAAAATCTATCTGACCTTGTTGCTGACCTAAGCCTCATTCTATTTGGTATGACTTCTAACAAAAAAAAGTGGGTCACACGTACGTGTGTACCATATTTTAGAAGACTCGGAAGGGTTGCGCAAGAATACATTTAAATATAGTTCAAATAATATCAAAATGGTAAACAAGCGGTAACTAGCACATTAGGTCCACAAATACAGTAATATCGACAAACAATAAAGTCAAACATAGATCATATTAACAAGCTCGAATTCTGAATCCTAAACCAGAGATTCTGGGTTCTTTTTCCCAACAGAATCGCCAGAGCTGTCACACCTCCTTTTTCTACCCGAAAGGGGTATAATGGAGTTTTTCCAATTAAAGTGACAATAATCGAAACAGGATTATTTACTTAAATTTAGAGTCGCCACTTGGGATAATTTATGGGGTCCCAAGTCACCGGTTTAAAATTCCGAATCGAGGAAGTTTGACTCTTATTTATGGTCTAAAAACACAGAAGACCGTGTAAAGAATTTTGTTAACCTGGGAGAAAGTGTAAGGCACTCCCAAGTTTTGTGGTTTTAGCACGGTCATTTTTATCATACCTGCCTTAATTAAATTGTTTAATTACTTATTTTAGAATCTATGTGCATTTACCTCTTTTAATTATGAAATTAACCCAAAACGAGTCACGCGTACGTGGACTCATTTCATTTGGCGCGTAAAAATCATGTCACACGTATGTGGACATAATTGATCACGCTTTATTATTATTAAGATTACTTGGCCAAAGTCACACGAACGTGTACCTTTGTTTATTTTGAAAATCATAATTATGTCACACGAACGTGTACATAATCCCGATAAAAAATTCAAAGCGCGCCTAAAACACTCTAACGGTGTTCATTATTCTTCCTAAATTTTGAGATTATTATGATGCCAAATTTACGAACGAGATATTGTTGGGGAACAAATAGGCTAGCTAACATGATCTATTACTTGGCCAGATTCCTTATGGTTGACGACCAATCTATGACCCATTCTTATTCCCTGCCAAGTAAGAAACAACTCTAAATTTTCCATCTAACCAATTAAAAGCATTTATTCAAGAACCAAGACTACATACATCACAATCGAAATAAAAACTAAGTAAAACAAATTAAAAAAAACTAAAACATACTACTCAAATAACGTAAAATCACAAATCAATCTACATGCGCACTGAGCTATCATAACACAATGAAATGAGAAAGAAAATTGAGAAATAGACCTTTTATTGATGAACAAAGCTAAAAATTGCAAGTCAATGGAGCTAAACAAAGCAACAATCCTTGGACCGAAATACCGAAATACCGAAATTACGAACTAGAACCTCGAATCGACACTGAAAAGCTCGAAACCCAAGTCGTCCTCGGTCAAATGATAAGCTAAAAGCCCCAAATATCTGACAACACGCTGATGTAGTCTTTTGACTCCCTCAATTCGAAATTATCCTCAAAATCAGAGTCTAAAGGGTCATCAATATCAGTACTTCGTGGAGATTCATCCGCAAAATAAATTTCCCCTTGTTTTCGCTCTACATTTGTTTCGACTTTGTTTTCTGCCATGGATCATGATTGACGAAACAAAAGGAGATTCGTTGGCTGGCGAATGTTGAAAAAGAAAAAAGGCTGAGTTTTTCGTTTGTTTGATGGCGTTGGGTTTTTGTTCGCTAATTGCCAAAGTCAGATGGAAAAATGCCCATAATTTTCGCACAAAGTCCAAGTATAAGGGAATGGGACTTGGGTGGTTTGGATTCTGCCGTTCTCTCTTAGAGTGCCTAGGTCTCTTTGTCTTATCTCGGTCTACGTCTTTTATAATTCGGTAGTTTATACGGAGGCATAAAGGGATGATGCATATTGGATTAGAAAGAAATCGATAACTAAGATTAAATCTTGCATTTAATTGTAGAGTGGGCTAATGAGCTAGGAAAGAATAAACCTTTGATATGGGTTTGCCAAGTTGAAGGGTATTGGGCTATAAAACTGGCTATTTAATTGAACAATTCTTGCCATTTGCCTTAAAAAAAATATTAATTTCTTTTCTAAAGTAACACCATAAAAACGTAAAATCAATCCTAATTAACTAAAACAACTATATTATGACATGAAACTATGTTTTGGTATTTTTCATGATTATATAAAAATAGATAAAAATAGGTGAAAATAGTATTACTACATTAAGTACTAATTAACCTTAAATTAAATAGACTTGAAACTATTTTTGTATTTTCGACTTATTTTTTTAAAATACTAAATAAAATAACAATAAAAATAGTATATTAGAATCCAAGGAAAATTAAAATAACTCAAATAAATATATAAAATATGCGAAACTGCTAATATAGCTTGAAAACGTAGCGGGTGAAAAATTATATGTCTCACGACCCAAACCGATGAGCCGCGACGGGTGCCCGAGTCGTACGTGTCGAACACCCTTCGGCATGCGACTAATATATGAACATGAATAATATCTATTGGATTATAAGAATAACATGCGTGAGGAAAATCTGTCCAAAAGACATATATACATATACATGGAAATACGTAGGGCGAGCCGACAAGGATGCTATAGACAATTACATATCCAAAACTGGAAGCTGACAAAGCCACATACTACCCAACTATACATGATTGCCTATAGACATCTAATAGAATATACAACTGTACAAGGACGGGATTGGGCCCCTTCATACCCATATATGTAAACAAACCTATCGTACCAAAATTTTAAGCAGCTCCGGATCAAATGGAGCACACCAACTCTCACTAATCATGAATCCTAAGAAGGGGCACTACCAAAAAATAGTGAATTTGCGGTTTTTCTTGCGTATTATGGTGTTTTTAAACCGCCACTGTGTCCATTAATGGCGGTCTTTAAATACGCCAAAATTGCATTCGCAAAAAAAAAATGGTGGTTTTGGAGAGACTGCCATAATTGCACGTTGCATAAAGTGGCAGTTCCATATTGTTGAAATGACAGTTCTAAAACGTCGTAATTTACGGTGTTGTTTATCTCAAACTAGTTCCAAAACCACCATAATTTTTTTATAGTTGTGCCATACCTTTTTCTTTTCCATTTACAATTCTTTTTTACACTGTTTTCATTCCATATTTATACTCTGCTCAACGCATTAAAAGTTGTGTATTACTTTATAAAGTTTTGACATATAAAAGAAAGATTAATTAAATGACGACTCATTCATAATATATAAAAAGAATAAGCAACTCCAAATTACATCATAAAATATATTAAAATTTCAAGGAGCAATACTTTACATCCACTCAACATAACAAAAGGAAATAACTATGATAAATTCTAGCAATAATTGAGTATAATAAGCATGATCGGTATTGTTATATCTATCCGGTGATCCTCTTACATGGTTAGGTGATAGGATGCCACTTCCCATATCCAGTGCCTACAAAATAAATTAAAACAACAAGCAATAAGTAACTCAAATTATCAAGCTACAAAGCAATATAATATGCATTTATAGAAAAATTGTATTTTTTTCCAGTGCAACTACAAAACACGAGACAATATTTGCTCACAGAACTTCTTTACTCATCAAGCGAGAGATTATGATTAATTTGCTGCTGAATGAACCTTCATTGTGCATTTATTTTATGAAGAAAAAAAAACTCCATATGTAGATTTTTACAATTGTTGAACTTTAATCCGCACAGAACTCTTAGGAATGAGAGCATCAATACCTTGGATAGCAGGAAAAATACTTTTAGTTTTGAGCCATTGTTGGGTCTTATCGAGATCGCACTTGTAACAGATTCCAATGGCTAATCATGCTTAACCCCTTGATATTATTCCATCCTACTTCTGACAAAAGATATTTAATTGCCTCCTCATAAAGAGTTTGTTACAACTTACAACCCAATATCTGATTTTGAGAGAGCCAAAAATAGAGGTCTTAGAATTTCATGGAAGATATATCAAGAGAATAATTTAACCCAAAAGAATAATTTAATGAAAGGAAACTATCCAGTCCAATTAAATCCAGGCATACTTAAGACTATGACGAGTACGCAGGATACATACAAAAAAAGGAAAACAAAGAAGAGCAAGGAGAACATATTTACCCTTCGAGCGAAAACACAATGATACTCGCGAACCCTCCGCAAGACACTGTGTAACCTTGATGCGTACACTGTATCCGAGCTGCATTCGCAACATTATCTACAAATTCGACCAAGCTTCAATTCATGCTAAATTTCTAATCCAGACTTGACTTCTAGTTAAGGAACCAACAACAGAGATATTAATCATGAAGAACACCTCAAATCAAGTAAAACATTATCCCACGGATAGGTAAGTTAAAAGAGAAAATCACTCGATTCTTCTTTTCATGAAAACCCAAATTGATATTCCTTGACAATTAATCAATGCTAAGATCATGATCAATATTTAATATCATTTTCAAACATTATACAACCCCCACAGAGATGTAAAAAATTTATGTTTTCATTGAATCATATTGTCAAACACTTTGTGGGGATCAAGTTATCCTATTCCATATGAGGGCTCGAGGAGTTAGGCCACTCTCCTAATCGCAGAATCATAACAATAGATTAAATTCGCAATCTTTTTAGGCACCACAGATTCGATTTGTGCACATACTTAATATAGATATGGCATGAAAAAGAAGGAATTAGATAAACTAACCTTAGACTTGAGGAAAAGCAAAATGAATACTTGATAATGTACATGATTAATCAGCAAAATCACATTACTTTTTGAATCTGTGTATTAACCTTGATTAGTGAATACACTAGTGAAGTTACCATATGAAAAAAATTCCACTGAAATGGCTAGCAAACTTAGCCTATGTAGAATTTTATAGCTCGCATAAGGAGATATAAATGATCATGAAACATTACGACACAACACAACTGTTGATTTAATCATCAACTACGCCTTGATCCTGAACTAATAACAACCACTAGACAATCCCATGTACACATTTTATTGTCCCAGCTATTATATCTTTGAACGTCCAACTAAGGGTTCTCTCATCCCTACACTGAGGGACAAATTCTAACCAAACAAATAGGACTTCTAGCAATTTTCAATCATAAGAAATCGGTTCCTAACATCACCAGAAATATAAAATCTATAAAGAAACAAGCAACAAAAAATCGTACCTGGCATGATAGAGGTTAGCGAACTATCGGGGACTGTCTACTTGTCTACCTGCACCTGCGGGCATGAAATGCATGCCCCGAGAAATATGACGTCAGTACGAATAATGTAGTGAGTATGTAACGCATAAAATCAATACATAAAATACATAGATGAAACATGGAATAAAGAATTCCGCCTATAAGTCTAAATAAGTTTGTAAATCGTGAAATATTAATGTCATGCACATGCGTGTAAATGTCGTGTCAAGCATAGGTATAGATGTACATAACACCATCAAGTCTCTAAGGGAATCCTATTATATATAACGCCATCTGGTCAGTGGCAGATCTATATAGAAAATTTGGGTGCTTAAGCACCCATTAACCTTAACTTGGGGTAGGTATAATTCCATAGAAAACTTAATTGAAAAGGGTATAAATTATCAGAAAGCACCCACATAACAAAACTGCTGGTGGGTGCTTTGGTGAAGAAGGAGTACTGGAAGCTTAGTAATGTTTGAAGGCAGGAGTTCGATTCTCAGCAACAATATTTTTTTCAACCTTTGAGCACCCAGGAATCTAATATTCTAGATCCGCCACTGCATCTTATCATGGGTCAATGTACATGTATAACTTAATGAAATGCATAAAAAATATGTTAATAAGATCAATATACCTTTTAGATAAACTTTATCGACTACATATTATTTTGAGACCCATGAGTAGTAGATATAATAATATGTCACATGGGGAATCAAGAACATAGACACTCCTAGTAACTCTATTCATGTATCATTTGGATCATGCCAAAAAGAAAGAAGTGGTAGCATTAACATACCTAAGCCGGTTCTCTAGACAATATTTCTAACACACGACCATTATAACAAAACTCGTGACGGCAAGATCGGAGTAGGGAAAAATCCGTACGATATTCTTAAGAAAGATTATATCGGGCTTTTTTAGAATTGCAAACAAAGTCACGTTGCTAAGATGCTTAAGGAATTTTTGCTTGAATTCTTGCTTGACTTCTTGCTGACGCTAAATGTCATATTACTAAGGATGCTAATATGCAAATTCTTGTTTTGAATTTGCTGAAGTGAATTAGAGAGGTTAGATATATATCCACATCTCTTTAATTGAATTAGAGAATGAATTTTAATGTCTTGGTGGTGTGGTCCCCGTCATTCAAGACTTGTGTCACATTTCATCCTTAAAATGTGCCATCTTTCACTCTATTAAGAGTCATTAGATGGAAGGGGGAGCTTCCACGTTTGGTGTTCTTTTATCATTCAAAGATTTTAATTAATCTCCCACGAAAAGTTATTAATTACCTATTTATCCATATAATTAAGAATTATCTCAAATTACTTAAAATACTATTCACTTTTAACACACTTTATGTACCCTACTATCGTGATTATGGGGTACCTTGTATGACACCAGTTCATAAATACCGGGTATTATAGCTCGGACCGTATTCTATCCCATATTGATAAACTTCAACAAAACCCGCTTCTTTGATTCGTTTACCTTTTGACCTTTACGGCACTTTCTTATCGCTTGTTATAATTAGCATAAATACTTATAACCTTAAGATAATCTCATCCTCGAGTCTACGTTGATTAACTGAAGATGAAACTTTAATGCACAAAATGCGAGACGTAACAACTGTAATTGAGAGTTGGGCAGAGTGGAGGACTCTCGAGAAGGTTCTAATGCATTCAAAATTTATATGTAGCAATTGAGATTTTTCTAGATTTGTATATGGCTAGGGTTTGAGATTTATATTAGATGGTGTTGGGACTCGCGATATTTCTATAACCTTATAGATTCTACATCTCAGTAGCAGGAAGGTGAAAGAAACAACTTTAGATTCACAGAAGGTTTCTTTAGAGTGGGTGTGTCAGTTGGAGTACTTTTGGGGTGCTTAAGAGGGAATTTAACGGCTTAGGGCGGTGTTGTTTATGCTAGAATCTCTTGCGGTGAACTATGGGTAAGGATCGTGGTGTGTTGGCAAGGAGAAGTATCAACTTGAGGGTAATTCGAAAGGAACTCGGAGGAGAACAGGACAACTTGACTGTAGGTTTGATCAATTTGGTAATGGATATGATCGATTCTTTGGGTACTTATAATGTGGTGAGTCTCTACAGGTATTTTGTGGCAATAATCTTGGGTTTGGTGACCTGCGTGGCTTAGTCGAGTTAGAGATAGTGTTGTTCTGTAAAGGAGACATGCAATTAGTAAAGAGCCTACATAAACAATTTCGGACTTTCTCTGCAACATCAGGACTGATTAAAAACTCAAATAAAAGTTGTATTTATTTTGGAGGAGTGGACAACAGAATGCAACAACATATTATGGACATGTTAGGATACACTAAAGGAGATTTACCTTTCAGGTATCTTGGAGTCCCTTTGAGCACAAAGAGGCTGACAACAATGTAGTGTGAACTCTTAATTGATAAATTGCTGAGCAGGATACAGTGTTGGACAACAAAGTTTCTATCATAGGCAGGTAGAGCAATGCTAATCAAGACTGTACTAGTGGCAATTCAGACATTCTGGTCTCAAATCTTTATTCTGCCAAAAAAGATCATACAGTTCATAGAAACAACATCAGGAGATTCTTATGGTCGGGGAGTGCTGAACCTACTAAGAAGGCACTAATTGTCTGGGATAAACTGTGTACTCCAAAGGTAGCAGGAAGCTTAAATTTCATCAATATGGAATTGTGGAACAAAACAGCTATATGCAAGCTTTTATGGAACATCTGCACATAAAAGAAAAAGTTGTGGGTACAATGGATATATGCTTACTACATCAAGGGAAATACTATATGGAACACAGAGCCAAAAAGTGCATCGTGGATTATCTAGAAGATCTTCAAGACCAAAAGGCAGTTTGAGGATGTTGGATACACAGAAGAAGAAGTGACTAAGATCGAAAAATTCACTGTAAAAAATATATATATAAAGCATTGTAATGGGATTTCCAGAAGGTGCTATGGAGAAGTTAGTTTGCAATAACCATGGACTTCCAACGTGGATAATCATCTTAAAGATGGCAATACAAGATAGGCTTGCCATAAAAGAAAAGGTGGCTAGATGGGGAATCCTAGAAGATACAACATGCTCACTTTGTCCAAGCGAAAATGAAAATATACAATACTTGTTCTTTGAATGTGAAATGTCAGCAAATATATGGTAGAATCTGTTACTCTAGCAAGACATCAAAGATGAAAGACAGAATAACAAGAAGAATTATAGTGGATAGAGAAGGTGGACAAAGGGAAGACTTCAGGAGAAGCAATATGCAGAATGGTACTAGCAACAACAGCCTATCACATTTGGCAAGCAAGGAGTAATGCCATATTTCAGAAAAATTTAGAAGAAGAAGAGTAACGCAAATGCTATTGTCAGATTGATCATCCAAGAAATACATATAAGAGCCAAGCAATTTTCAAAGCTAGATAGATACTTGATTGATATGAATTGGTACCTAGATAGAGTATAAGTGAAGAGGTAGTAAGAGAGTATGTAGTAAGATTAAACATCTCCTAGATGGGGCTTCATGTCCAACAGGAGCTCTGATAGGAAGTTTAAATTTTTGTAGTGTAAATATTTTTACTTGGTAAATAAAATCTTTTATTACCAATTTTTTTTGAATCATTAACATTTTCTTTTAGATTTATGATCTATCTAAGCCTAACTTATTTTTTAATGGTTCAATTCTTTAAAAGATATGAATTACTACGTCTAAGTCGTGAGTTTTTTTAAAATATTACTCTAGTTAATCAATTAATGATATCTTATGTATTTACTTAACCTATATTAATTAATCTAAGTTTGGCCAGTTGACCATAATTAACAGATCATATAGGGTGCCTTAATAACCTTAACTATAGGATGTCATGCCCTGAACCTGGGCTGGACGTAACACGATACTCGGTGCCTAACCACGTGTGACCGAGCGAACCAACTAGCTGGCTGAATCAACATGTGATATCATAACATACTAAATGTGGAAGATAAACTAACACATGCTGATATAATAAATGTCTGAATGATAAAAATCAAAGTGTGAAAACACCAATACAAGTCTGAAACATGTTTGTGGCCAACATTGCTAGACACTAAAAGCTTGCGACTCTGTCTAATTGATACTCTAGTCTATGAAGCCTCTAATGAATTAATGAAAATACTAAATATCTGAAAATACTGAAGACTGTAAGACAATGATAATGCCCCGAACAAACTGGAAATCACCAAATAGCTGATACGAGAATCATTGCATTCTGAATCGTCAACCTGTAAATCATTACCTGCATCGTGAGATGCAGGCTCCGTGCAAAAGATAGGTCAGTACATTTGAATTGCATCGATATGTAAAGCAACTGAAAAAGAAATTATAAATGATGAAATTGAAACTAAGGTGATAACCGAGAATTTATAAGTGATAGCGAAAATGATAACTATTGAAAATGAAACTGAAATGATAACTGATAACTGATAACTGGTAATTAAAATGATAACTGATAATTGAAATGAACAAAGGAAGTAAGGATATGAATACTCCCTCTTCTAAATGATGAACAACCTATTTATCTGAATAAGCTACGGCCTCGGACCCAATATATATATGCACAAGCTACGGCCTCAGGCCCAAGTATATGTATACATAACTACGGCCTCAGGCCCAAAAATGCATAAAACATAAACTACGGCCTTAGGCCCAAACATGAATAAAGCATATATACTATGGCCTCAGGCCCAAATACAGGTGTTCAACATTAAGGAACTGAGAATCATTCTGAAATACATGATACTAAATCATATTGAGTTACACGATACTCGAGTGCTAAATAGAACTGGCTGAGACATGTATTCATGAACTGATTACGAATACTGAAGCGTCAACAATTTATGACATGCTGAGTAATCTAGACTAAGACTCATCGGTATTAAACCCAAGTCTATATTGATTATTCACTGATTTCACAACGTTTAGAATGAAAGTCATGAATGAATTACGAATCTAGAGAATAGAAGTTCTAAAAATATTCATGGAACTAAGACATAATTACTTTCTAAGGAAAGTAGTAATAATCATAATGAATGGGACGTAGGGAGAATCATAGACATTCCCAAACATAAAGAGAGTTACCCTCACATACCTCAATTTCGCCCCTTAGTGCTACTACAATGATCCACAATAATAAGAACCTTCAATCTACAATATCAATATCCAATGGAACCAAAATTAGTAACAAATTCCATAACTTAAGCCATTTAGGCACATTATCAAACACCTTGTAGGCATAAATATCTACATCTCATCACCATATAATTAGTTCATAAAACTACCATTATTCATTAAAAATTTATCCCGCCATCAGGATTAACCAATTTATAACTTCCAACATCACATATATGACCATCCATCCACACACAACCAACAAAATTTTATCAATTAATCATCTTTCAATCTCTACAATAATTATGTAATTAAATTGGGAGTTTTTGACTTCCACTCACCATACCAAGAGTTCTATTTCTTATTCATACTCATATTCCATTAATAAATCCATACATGCAGGTTTAAGGGTGTAGGATTACCTTTTTGGAAGAAATCTTGCAAAACCCTCCTTTGAGTTCTTGAAGAAATCTCTTAAAGATCTAAGTATTTTATGTTTAGATTTCATCAATACTAATGTATAATTTATGAAATTTCACACCAAGATAATGGGGATTGTAGAAGTTGGTATTCTTGAGTGGGTGAAGTAGAACCCCAAGGGTTGCCCAAATAGAATGAGGAAAATAAATCCCGAAATTGTGTTTATAAGCCCAAATTTCGGACACAGACGTGGATGTTTCACATCCGAGCAGTCCTCCGCTCAGGAGCTCAGATCCTATGTGGATGTTATGGCAGCACTTCACTGCCAGCTCCTCTTTTCGGACGCGGCCTCGGATGCTTCACATCCGCTCAATCCTCCGCCAGCCATTGGTAATTTGGTCATAACTTCTTATAGAAAAGTCAAAATGATAAGCGGTTTGATGCTTTAGAAACTAGACTCAAAGGCCTTTCATATTATAATTTGTACATCACCTGAATCCTTATATATCTGTATATATGCTCGTCCAAAATATGGTATTGTGTGTACTCATTTGAAATTTTAGTCTATCATGTAATTTTCCAACTTCACTTAGACTTAGGTCTCTCCTTGGATCCCAAATCACTTATGACATGCCTTGTACACTTATTATCGTAAACAATTGATAACCATCACATTAATACTAATTTAATGCATCTACAACTTATTCAAATTTACGGGATGTTACATTATCTCCCCCTTGGGGTCATTCGTCCTCGAATGGTTGTCCTGGCTGTATCTTCGGCTAACTTCGGAAGTTAAATGTGTCTGGTGCGAACATGAACTTTCATTTACACTTGCATACTAAACTGAATGAATACATGATTACTGAGATGATGAGATACTAAACTGAATAGGTACTATTTTGAATGACTGCTAAATTGACTAAACACTGTAAGACCTGAGGGTTGTATTCTAAGGTCTGAATGATAAGGTTAGATGCCTTCGACATTTCTCCAAAATACCTACCAGCTAATAGAGCATAATACTAGCCTCATAGGGCATAATAATACACATAATATGATACATATACATGAATACTTATTTGTTATGGGTACGTGAATTCTTAACTAACATGGACATATGAATACTGACACGAATAATAAAGTGTTGAACTCACGTGAATATCTGATCATTAAACTCACAACAATATCTGAGTATTAATTTGGCATGAATATCCGAGTACTGGACTGACATACGTAGCTGAGTACTGAACTGGCTTGAATGTTATAACATGAGATCTGAATACTGGAAATACAAATGTCGTGACATGAGATTTGAATACTGGAAACTTGAATGTTATAACATGACATATGAAATACTGGTGTACAACAGCCAATTTTGGTGAAAACTCTAACTCGTAAGCTACTTGCCCGATCCTTCATAGTATCCTCTATGGCCCGATGTATTTGGGATTGAGCTTTCCTTTCTTCCCAAATCTTATAACACCTTTCATAGGCAAAACTTTCAGGAACACCTAATCTTCAACTTGAAACTCTAGGTCTCTATGTTGCATGTTCGAATAGGACTTTTGGCAACTCTGAGCTATCTATAAATGCTCTTGAATCAACGTGACTTTCTCCATAGACTGATTGATCAAATCTGGTCCCAGCAACTCCGCTTCGCCAACTTTGAGCTAACTAATTGGCAATCTACACCATCGCCCGTAAAATCATGCTTTCAAAATGAGTGAGATAATCCTATTATAAGGTCCATATTTACCATCTCCACTAAAGGATGTGTGTGTTCTTAGATAAACACTTGATTTTTGCTGCTCAACTTTCACTTGCTGACAATTCAGACGCTTTTCCACAAAGTCTGCAGCTCTCCTTTCATGTCGTTCCACCACTATATCTCCTTAAGATCATGATACATCTTTGGGAAACCCAGGTGGATAGAATACCTGGAATTATGGGCTTATAACATCTTCCTCCCTTGCTAAGTCCATCTATGGTTGGAACACACAATCTATCCTGGTACCTCAAAGTACCATCATCTCCCCCTTGTTCAAAAGCCATCATCTTATGCATATGAATCCCCTATTTAAGCAACAACAATTAGGGATCATCAAACTATTTCTCCTTCACTTCGGCTACTAAAGAGGAATATGTCTTGTTCTAGACAACAACTCCATTATCTTTGGTATCCGAAGTCGAACTCCAACCTCGGCTAAGCAGTGAACTTCTTTGAATCTCTACAATAATTATGTAATTAAATTAGGAATTTATGACTTCCACTCACTATACTAAGCGTTCTATTTCTTATTCATACTCATATTCCCTTAATAAATCCATACATGTAAGTCTAAGGGTGTACGATTACCTTTTTGGAAGAAATCTTACAAAATCCTCCTTTGAGTTCTTGTAGTAATTTTTTGAAGATCTAAGTATTTTATACGTAGATTTTATCAATACTAGTGTACAAATTATTGAATTTTATACCAAGATAATGGAGATTGCTTACCTTGAAGAGGGTAGGAGTTGGTGTTTTTGAGTGGGTGAAGAAGAACCCCAAGGGTGGCCCAAATAGAATGGGAAAAATAAATCCCGAAATTGTGTTTATAAGCCTAGATTTCGGATGCAGACGTGGTTGCTTCACATCCGAGCAGTCCTCCGCTCAGGATCTCGAATGCTATGCGGATGCTATGGCAGCACTTCATGCTAGTTCCTCTTTTCGGAAGCGACATCGGATGCTTCGCATCCGCGCAGTCCTTCGCCAACCTTTGGTAATTTGGTCATAACTTCTTGTAGGAAAGTCCAAATGACAAACGGTTTGAAGAGTTAGAAACTAGAATCAAAGACCTTTCATTTTATAGGTTTTGAATCACCTGAAGCCTTATATATCTGTATATATGCTCGTCTAAAATGTGGTCTTGTGTGTACTCATTTGGAATTTTAGTCTATCATGTAACTTTCCAACTTGACTTAGACTTAGGTCTCTCCTTGGACCCCAAATCACTTATGATATGCCTCGTACACTTATTATAATAGCCAATTGATAACCATTATATTAATACCCATTTAATGCATCCACAACTGATTCAAATTTACGGGGTGTTACATAGGATTAATTAGAACTCTTACCTATAATCTCAAGGTTAAATAGACCATAAAAATTATTTAAGGAAAGAATTAGATTCTCAGTCAAAGCCTATTTTTAGAAGTTCTCGGGCTACTAATAATTAAAAAATACTATATTCTCTCAGTGACAAGAAAGGAAATTAGAATGTGAAATAGCAAAGTTATCAATAGAAAGTAAAATAAATTAATTGTATTCCAATAGTAATCAGAGCATCTCTTTACAATTGAAATCCCCTTCCCTTATATAGGAATCGATAAGTACAATGTTTCTTTCCTTTTATGAATGAATCATTATGAACATTAATGATATTAATGAGACATTATAATTAGGAATCGTAACTGTTCAGGAAGATTCTATAACATCTTTGATCATTCATTCACATAAATTGACGATTTATGAATCTTCCTTCTTTACTGTCTTGATTCATTCTGCCAGTGTCTCTTCATATAGCAATTCAGACTTCATCAACCATATCCCTTTTATCTAATTGGTGATTTGCTCGTACGTATTTTGACTCATGCCTCTTTTACTGCATCTCTCCAACTGTCGCTTTCTTAGTGATTCACGTGTCTTGCCACATCAACCACATATATAAATCCACGTGTAATATTTATTTTCACCAATACAGATAGTCCCCCCACCCCCACTTACCAATTATGCAGCAATTGAATATTTGGGAAATGGATCGCATTTATGGCAGGAATTTTTTGCCGCCGTTTCTCATGTATCACTGCATCTTCTTCAGAACCAATGTGTCTTATGTCACTTCCATTTAATATTTTTGACATGTGGAATTCATTGATTGGATTTGCAACTCTTCAACGGTTTTTAAGGATTTTCTACGGCTGCATCTGTCACGAAGTGACTGCTTTCATTATGAAGTTTCCACTATGAATTCCTTCATATGATGCTTGCTTCATTGTATAAATACCTTCACATGCCTTTGCTTTCAGGAAAACCTTTAATCTATGATATTATTCTTCCATAATAGTTCTTGTTCATCAACTCGTATTATTTTCTTATACGACCATGTCTTCTCCAAATTCCGATCCTCGTAGAGTAATTATAGTAGATGAACTTTACCCTTTATCTGATTCTCTCAGAATTAGAATAGGTGGTAGATTACGTAGTTTAGAGTATGTATCTATTCGTGGTTCTTCTTCTCAACCCAGTGTTACTACCCCTTCGTCCTCTAGAACTAGGGCTTCTTCTTCTCAAAAATCTTCTACTAGAAGTAGGGAAACTAGTGAACCTCTTCGAGAACCCACTACTGATGAGATTGTCCTCGCTGAACTTTTCTTACTCTAGTGATCGAGAATCGATTAGAAATCAAGTTACATCTATGACTTCCCATGATCGTGTTGATGTTTACACTTCCAAGATTACTGAGGGCTTGATTCTCTTGTGTGAAGGGAATGCCATTGGAAATCTGATTTTCCAATTTTAGTCCCTAATAAAAATCAAAGGATCACCTTATAGAAAGCTGATTATTCTTTTGTTTATACATATCCCTTTATATTAGGCTTCAGACTACCTATTGATCCAGTCATTATAAAATTTTACCGTTTCTTTAATGTTTGCTTATGATAGATTGGTCCTATTGTATGGAGAGCCGTTGCATGGTAAAGATACTCGTCGAATTTGGCCTCTTTACCCTTTACCTTTTATCACTTGATTCATCTATATTCTGCCAAGTTGTTTTGTTCTAGGGTATTTACTTTCGTGGTAAGGAGCAAAAAGGTTTTGGTTAGTCCTGAAGATGAAAAGGATCGTGGATGGTATGCCCGTTTTGTTGCTACTCCCAAAAAAGGTTTAGTGGTTGAATAGAACATGCCTTTTCCAAAAAAATGGAACTTTGTAGGTTAGTTTTTTTTAACCTTCTTCTTCTTTTTCTATTGAGAAAACAAGAACTTACAATGTTGTGATTGTATATTTTTTCCTTTTTTCAGCAACCATGGAAGCTATTGAAGATATTCTAGACTTTCGTGGTTGTGTAGGAAAATTGTTGACTATTGCTACTATGGAAGGGAGGTATTGGAAGTAGCTTGCTAATAGGTTTGGTTGGAAAGTGAACACTCATGTTATCATTCCTTTCAATTCTCTACCTTGCTTCCATATTTACTTGAAAATTTACTAACTTCTTTCTCATTAGGATTTCTCATTCGGGGTGTTAGCGCCGCATCTATTGCTTCTTCAAGACTTTTTATGTCCACGACTAAAGAGATGATTTTGAATTCCTCATCAAAGAGAAAAGGTGATAGGGCACACGATTACGAGGGTGAAGAGGAACAAGAGGAGGGCTTGTTAGTTTGTAGATGTGACTACCCGGCCGTTTGTCTCATGAGTTACTGCTTCGTTTCCCCTATTTCTATTTCTGTTTGCTTCAATTATCGGTTTTATATATGATCGAGTTGATTGGTTCGGGTCCGAAAATGTTTTGAGAAGGTTTGAGATACTTAGTCTCTTTTAAGAAATCTTAAGTTGGAAAACTCAACCGGATGTTGATTTATGTGTTAGAGGGCTCGGACATGAGTTTTGATGGTTCAGATAGCTTCGGGAGATGATTTGGGACTTAGGAGTGTGAGCGGAATGTGTTTGGGGAGGTTCGGAGTAGATTTAGGCTTGAATTGGCAAAATTGAGTTTTTGGGCATTTTCCGGTTGATAGGTGAGATTTTGATATTGGGGTCGGAATGGAATATTGGAAGTTGCAGTAGATTAATTATGTCATTTAGGACGTGTGTGCAAAAGTTCAAGCCATTCAAACGTGGTTTGCTATACTTTTTGATCAAAAGCGGACTGCTGAAGAGTTTAGAACCTTAGGCTTGAATTCAATGTGTTTTGGTAGTTTTAAGTTGTTTGAGGTGTTTTGAAGGTTTGTATAAATTTGAATAGTAGTATATGATGTGTTTGTGCTGTTAGTTGAGGTCTCGGGGGCCTCAGGGGTGATTTCGGATGCTTGACGAAAGGTTTGGGATTGAGATTGAGAGTTGAAGCTTTTTGGTTGATGTCGTAACCGCATCTGCAGTTGAAGGATAGCAGGTGCGACGTCGCAGATGTGGGCGACAAGTCACAGATGCGGAGAAAGCCTGGGAGGGCAAGAACCGCAAAAGCGGTTAGTGAAGCGCACCTGCGATAGCGCAGGTGAGGCTGTTACATCGTAGATGCGGAAAGCGGGGGATAAGTGAATACCGCAGAAGCGGTTTAAGGACCGCAAAAGAGGTACCGCAAAAGCGGGATTTTGGTCGCAGGGGTGAAATCCCTAGACCAAAACATATAAGTTATTTCCTTTGCGATTTTCAGAGGGCTTCACCATTTTTAAAAGAGAGTTCGGGAGTTTTGAGCGATTTTTGAAGAAGGATTTCAAGGGAGCTTCATTGAGGTAAGGAATATGGACCTAAAACTCATTCTTATTGTAATAATACACGGATTAGGGCTGAGATTAATAGAAATTAAGCCAAAAATGGAAGAATTAGGGCTTAGAAACTTAGGCCTTTGAGGGAGGATTTGGAAGACCATTTTTGGTCGGATTTTTGAACTTTTGATATGTATGAACACATGGAGAGATAAGTAATCTAATGATGTAAATTTTATCGAATTCCAAGACGTGAGCCTGGGGGTCGGGATTTGGTAATTTTGGGAACTGTGTTATTTTTCGATTGTTTTCGAGTGGGCTTTGTCCCTTTAGCATATTTTGATAATTATGTTTCGATTTTGGTTGATTCGGAGCATCTGGAGGTCAATTCGATGTGAAAAGGCATTTCGAGCTAGAGTTTGGGCTGTATTGAGGTAACTAATGATTTTAAATGCTATCCTGAGGTTATGAAACCCCGGATTACACAACGTTCAGCTATGTTGAGGTGGCACACATGCTAGATGCCGAGCGTGGGGTCATTCACTGTTGGGGATTGTGACTTAGTCCATCCTGGATGACTATTTTACAGCGTATGCGATAGCTAATTTTTTTATATTATTATAATTTGGGCTAAATGCCATAGTTGGGCTTCGTGCCAACTGTTTGAACCCTTAGGGGATTTTTACTGATATTTTTCTAACTATTGATTTCATATTTATGCTTAGTCATGCCGTAATTTACTGGATTCAAAACTCAGATTTGTTATTCAGTTTTAAACACCTTAAATGATATTTTTAAAAGACATTTGTGCTGAGCTTCATGTTTTACAGTTGCCCGAGGGCTTATGAAATTCTGACCGCGTAAGGCCGATGCCTGTGTTGTGGGGATACTTTTGGGTCGGGCTGTACGCCGCATCAGTGATATAATGATTTTGATAATGAGGTCGAGGGCCTGAGATTGTACGCCGCGAGGTGGCTTGTGATTGATTTGAGGCCGAGAGCCTATTTAAAGGGCCGCGACATGGCTTGATATTGTGCTTGGGCCGTAAGGGGCCCCTCCCGGAGTCTGTACACCCCCAGTAAGCGTGGGTACCCATTGTGATATTAGATATAGCCCGAGGGGCTGGTATTGTTCTGTGATATTACCCGAGGGGCTAATTCTGTTCTTGTTACTAAGCCTGAGGGGCAGTTCTTGTGTGTTTACCTTTTTAGCTGCTTTTCTTTAATTGTTTAACTGCTTAAAAGATATTTTATGAGATTTCACTATTTAATTATGTTTCTTGATCTCATTCTGCCTCCTATAGCTTATTGTGGTGTTTTACGTGATTTTATATCGCTCGGTCTTCATTTGTTATTACTCACTAAGTTGGATTACTCACTTTACTCCCTGTACCCCTGTGTGCAGATTCGGGCGCTACAAGTCCTTCTACTAAGGGTTGATAATTTCTACCAGAACTTCGGAGATTTACTAGGTAGCTGCTTGGCGATTCATAGCTCAGTGTATTCTCCCTCTATTTTATTCCCTTTTTTGATTCAGTTATGTAGTAGTGGAGTAGACTTTAAGACTTGTAGTATTGTTTTAGATGCTCATGACTGGTGAAACTCTGATGTTGGGCTGTATTGGTTTTTAATTTCGCAACTTATACTGTTATTTTGGGTTTTTATTTTTGATAAAGACTTAGTATTTATTAATTTAATTGCTTAAAGTGAATTGGGAGTGTGTCGGCTGGACTTGTCTTTACGAGAGGCGCCATCACGATCGAGTCCGGGTTTACGGTCGTGACAAGTTGGTATCAGAGCCTAGGTTACATATGTCTCACGAGTCATGAGCATGTTTAGTACATTCTCATGGATCAGTATGGAGACATCTGTATTTATCCTCGAGAGGCTGCAGAACCTTTAGGAAAATTCCATATTCTGGAAATTCTTATCGTGCGAATTTGATGACCCGAGAACTAAACTTCTGTTATTCTACTCTCTCACAGATGGTGAGGACACGCGCTATCGGTCAAGATGGACAACCACCAGTACCACCAGCTGGAGCCACTAGAGGCTGATGACTTGGTAGGGGTAGAGGTACAACCCATACAATAGCTGGGGTAGGAGCTGCTGATCCACCAGCCGCTCCAGTTTAGGAGTAGGTCCCAGTTGTGGACACTCCAACATCATTAGCTTAGGCACCAGCTGTGCTCATTGTGATTCCGGGTCTTCAGAAGACTTTGGCCTAGATTTTGACAGTATGTACGAGTCTTGCTCAGGCAGTCATGGTTTCTACTGCCGCAACCACTTCTCAGGTAGGGGGAGTCTCCTAGACTCCCACCGCCCTTAGACCCGATCCGGTAGTTTAGGGATTGCATATATTGGAGGCAATACTAGCCTAGCCGGTGGCAGCTTCTCAAGGTTATGTAGGTCCAGTTATGCCAGAGGACGAGCAGGGTAGATTGGAGAGGCTTGACAGACTCCAGCCTTGTACTTTTAGTGGTTTATAGGGCGAGGATATCGAGGGTTTCTTAGATAAATGTTAGAGGATTCTTTGCACCGCTGGTATTCTGGAGAGCAGAGGTGTTGCATTCACGACCATTCAGTTTACCAAAGCTACCTTCAATTGGTGGGAGGCGTATGAGAGGCGTAGGCCTGTTGGTTTGGCACCTCTTACTTGGCAGCAGTTCTCCACTCTATTTTTGGAGAAGAATGTTCCACAGTCCCGTAGGGAGGAGCTGCGTAGGCAGTTTGAGCAGTTATGATAGGGGGATATGACTATTACTTAGTACGAGATGAGGTTCTCAAAGTTAGATCGACATGCTATTTGGCTGGTTGCTACGGAGATAGAGAGCATCAGGAGGTTTGTTGATGGCCTCACGTACCAGCTTCCGGTTCTCATGACTAGGGGGAGAGTGTCAGGTGCTACGTTTGATGAGGTTATGGATATTGCTCATGATATTGAGTCAGTTCGTCGCCAGGAGCATGAGGAGAGAGAGGCCAAGAGGCCTCAAGGACATGGTAGTTTTGGGGGTGCTCCTTCGAGGGTCCAGTTTCAGCACGGCAAGGGCCGTAAGTTCAGGCATGCTCAGTCAGCTTGCCCTGGTTATCGTGGGGCATCATCGGGCCATGGTTCTCAGGTTCTTAGTAGGGTCATTCCTCACTCAGTGCACTTCCATCCTAGGGTTCGTCTCGTGCTCCATCAGTCCCCGTATCCAGCACCCGGGAGTTGCTATGAGTGGTGAGAGATAGGACATATATGGAGGCAGTGTCCTCGTCGTCTTAGGTGTCCATATCAGTAGAGGGGTTAGTTATCAGCCTCAACCCCAACCACTTCACTACCCACCCAGCCAGCTAGAGGTGGAGGACAGTCATCTAGGGGTCACCCTAGAAGGGGAGTCGATCCGGTGGTGGTTAGGCCCACTTCTATGCATTTCCAGCAAGGCCTGATGCGATTGCTTTAGATCGATGATTATTTGACCCTAGTTCTTTTTCTCTTATGTGTCGTCTTATTTTCCCCATTATCTGATATGCCCTATGAGTCCCTTATTTTTTCTTTTCATGTCTCTACACCGGTGGGCGATACAGTTGTGGTAGCCCACATTTACTGATCGTGTGTTGTGACTATTAGGGGTCTGGAGACCCGAGTGGATCTGTTGTTGTTATGTATGGTGGACTTCGATGTTATTTTGGGCATGGACTGGCTATCTCTGTGCCGGGCTATTTTGGACTGTCATGCCAAGACAGTGACTTTGGCTATGCCTGGTGTGCCATGAATTGAGTGGCGAGGTTTGACCGATTATGTCCCCAGCAAGGTGATTTCCTTGTTGAAGGCTCATCGTATGGTTGGGAAATGTTGTCTTTCATATCTAGCATTTGTGAGGGATGTCAGTGCAGAGACTCCCAGTATTGGTTCTATTCTAGTTGCGAGGGATTTTCCCGACGTGTTTCCTACAGACCTGTCGGGCATGCCACTGGACAGGGATATAGATTTTGGTATTGACCTGGTGCCGGGCACTCATCCTATTTATGTTCCACAGTATCGTACGGCACCAGCGGAGTTGAAAAAGTTAAAGGAGAAGCTTCAGGAACTCCTTGACAAGGGGTTTATTTGTCCCAGCGTGTCATCGTGGGGAGCACCATTTCTTTTCGTGAAGAAGAAGGATAGGACGATGAGAATGTGAATTGATTACAGAAAGTTGAACAAGGTAACAATTAAGAACAAGTATCCCTTGCCTCGTTTTGATGATTTGTTCGACCAACTTTAGGGAGCGAGAGTGTTCTCCAAGATTGATCTCCCTTCAGGTTATCACCAGTTAAAGATGAAGGACTCAGATATACTTAAGACAGCTTTTCGTACCCGATATGGTCATTATGCGTTCTTGGTGATGTCTTTCGGGCTAACCAATGCCCCAGCAGTGTTCATGCATTTGATGAACAGTGTGTTCCAGCCGTATCTTGACTTATTTGTCATAGTCTTCATTGATGATATTCTGCTATACTCGCGTAGTCAAGAGGAGCACACAGAGCATTTGAGAGTAGTGTTGCACAAATTGAGAGAGGAGAAACTTTATGCAATGTTCTCCAAATGTGAGTTTTGGCTCAGTTTAGTGCCTTTCTTGGGGCACGTGGTGTCCAGCGAGGGTATTTAGGTGGACCCTAAGAAGATACAGGTAGTTCGGAGTTGGCGCAGACCATCATCAACTATAGAGATTCGCAACTTTCTTGGTTTGGCGGGTTATTATCGTCGGTTTGTTTAGGGATTTTCATTTATTGCATTGCCTTTGACCAAGTTGACTCAGAAGGGTGTTTCATTTCAGTGGTCTGATGAGTGTGGTAAGATCGTTTAGGAGCTCAAGGATGCCTTGACCACAACTCTAGTGTTAGTTTTGCCATCAACTTCTGGTTCTTATACCGTGTATTGTGATGCTTCGAGATTTGGTATTGGGTGTGTCTTAATCCAGAAGGGTAGAGTTATTGCTTATGCTTCTCTTTAGTTGAAGCCTCATGAGAAGAACTACCCTGTTCATGATTTGAAGTTGGCTGCCATTGTTCACGCGTTGAAGATTTGGAGGCATTATTTGTATAGTGTGTCTTATGAGGTGTATACCGATCATCGTAGCCTCCAGCACTTGTTCAAGTAGAAGGATCTCAATTTGAGGCAGCGGAGGTAGTTAGAGTTGCTTAAGTATTATGTCATTACTATCTTGTATCACAAGGGAAGGCCAATGTGGTGGCCGACGCTTTGAGCCGTAAGACGATGAGTATGGGGAGTTTTGCGTATATTTTAGTTAGGGAGAGACCTCTTGCTGTTGATGTTTAGGATTTTGCCAATCGATTCTTGAGGTTGGACATTTTGGAGCCCAGCAGGGTATTGCTTTGGGTGATTTCACGGTCTTCCTTATATGAGCGCATCAGAGAGCGCCAGTATGATGATCCTCATTTACTTGTCCTTAAGGATAGAGTTCAGCATGATGATGTCAGATATGTGAATATCGGTGAAGATGGGGTGTTGAGGATGCAGGGCCGGACATGTGTGCCCAATGTGGATGGGCTTCGGGAGTTAATTTTGGAGAAGACCCATAGCTTGCAGTATTCAATTCATCTGAGTGCCGTGAAGATGTATCAGGATCTGAGAAAACATTACTGGTGGAGGAGAATGAAGAATGACATTGTGGGATTTGTAGCTCAGTGTCTCAATTGTCAGCAGGTGAAATATGAGCATCAAAGACCGGGTGGCTTGCTTCAGTGGATGGATATTGCAGAGTGGAAGTAGGAGCGAATCACCATGGACTTTCTGGTTTGGCTCCCATGGACTTTGAAGATGTTTGATTCTATTTGGGTGATTGTGGATCGGCTGACCAAGTCCGCGCACTTCATTCCTATCTGTACTACTTACTCTTCAGAGCGGTTAGTAGAGATATATATCTGGGAGATTGCTCATTTGCATGGTGTCCCAGTTTCCATCATTTCAGATCGGGGTACTCAGTTTACTTCACAGTTTTGGAGGTCTGTACAGCGAGAGTTGGGTACTCAGGTTGAGTTGATCACCGATTTTCACCCTCAAACGGACGGTCATTCTTAGCGCACTATTCAGATATTGGAGGATATGTTATGCGCTTGTGCATTAATCTTGGAGGGTCTTGGTATCAATTTCTACTGCTCGTAGAGTTTGCTTATAATAACAGCTACCAGTCGCGTATTCAGATGGATCCACATGAGGCTTTGTATAGGAGGCGGTGTAGATCTCTAGTTGGATGGTTTGAGCCGGGTGAGGCCAGGCTATTGTGTACAGATTTGGTACAGGATGCTTTAGACAAGATGAAGGTGATTCAAGAGAGGCTTCGTACAGCGCAGTCAAGGCAAAAGAGATATGCGGACCGGAAGGTTCGGGATGTGTCCTACATGATTGGTGAGAAGGTTCTGTTGAAGGTTTCACCCATGAAGGTTGTTATGAGATTTGGTAAGAAGGGTAAATTGAGTCTGTGGTTCATTGGGCCTTTTGAGGTACTTCGGAGGATTGGGGAGGTGGCTCATGAACTTCCTTTGCCACCCAGTTTGTCGACTGTGCACCCACTATTTTATTTTTCTGTGCTCCAGAAGTATATTGGGGATCCGTCTCAAGTTCTATATTTCAGTACGGTTTAGTTGGAGGGTGGTTTGACTTATGATGTGGAGACAACATCTCTTTTGGAGCATCAGGTTCGAAAGTTGAGATCAAAGGATATACCTTCAGTAGAAGTTCAGTGGAGAGGTCGGCCCATGGAGGAGGCTATCTATGAGACCGAACGAGAGATGCAGAGCAGATATCCTCACCTATTTGAGGCGTTAGGTATGTTCCTTGACTCGTTCGAGAATGAATGTTTGTTTAAGAGGGGGAGGATGTGATAACCCGTTCGGTTGTCTCATGAGTTACCGCTCCGTTTCCCCCATTTTCGCTTATGTTTGTTTAATTATCGAATTTATATATGATCGGGTTGGTTGGTTCAAGTTCAGAAAAGTTTTGAGAAGGTTTGAGACACTTTGTAACGACCCGGACGATCGTTTTTTGAATTTACGCCCCGACCCCCCATTAACTGCTTCCCCTAAGTTTATTTCTGCTATTTTGGTTTGCCGGGACGTTCGGTGTTAGGATTCGGAGTGTTTTGGGACACTTAGTCCCTAAATGAGAGCTAAAGAGTTGAAAAATGGTCAGTAACTGGAACAACATGAAGATGACCTCGAAATGGAAATTTGATGGTTCCGTTAGCTCCGTTAGGTGATTTTAGTGTTGGGAGCATGTTCGGAATGTATTTTGGAGGTCCGTAGCTCATTTAGGCTTAAAATGCCGAAGTTTGTATTTTTTAAGTTTCCGGTCCGATAGTGAGTTTTTGATCCGAGGGCTAGAATAGAATTTCGGAAGTTGCAGTAGCTCCGTCATGTCATTTGGGAAATGTGCGAAACATTTTAGGTCATTTAGACGTGTTTTGGTTAGGTTTTTGGTCAAAAGCATATTTGGAAGAAAATTGAAGTTCTTAGGCTTGAATCTTTGATTAATTTGGGTTTCCGGTGTTGTTTTAGGTGTTTTCAAGGTTGGTACAAGTCTGAATAAGGTATTAGGTGGTATTGTTGTTTTTGGTTGAGGTCCCGGGGGCCTCGAGATGATTTCGGGTGGTTAACAGAGAAAATTTCTAAGTGTTGCAGCAGCTGGTATTTTTCTTTCTGGTATTTTCGCTTCTGCGGCTTGGGAATCGCAGAAGCAGCCTTGGACGTCGCAGAAGCGACTTTGTGGTTACCTTCTAGGAAACCGGAGAAGCGATAGGATTTTCGCAGAAGCGGATTCGCTTCTGTGAGATGGGTACCGCAGAAGCGGAAGCTGGCATTTTTAGAAGAGGCCGCTTTCATAGGCAGGACCGCAGAAAAGGTATTCACTGTTCAGAAATAACAATTTCGAGGGTTTAATTTCATAAGTTTGAAAAATTGATTGAGAGCTCGGGAGAAGGCGATTTTGAAGAGAAAATCATTGGGTAATGTTTCTTTGATCCATTTTCATTATATTACATCATTATATAGTTAAATACATAATTGGAATTCGAATTTAGGATCAAAATTGGGTAATTTGGGGTAAAACTTTATTGGCTAAACTATTGAGTTTTGAGTGGGCATTTGACCTCCAATTTGGGAGTTTTTTTATATGGTTAGACTCGTGTGAGTACAAGAGTTCTAAAATTGTTGAAATTATTCGATTCCGAGATGTTGTCTTGAGGGGCATTTTGGTCATTTTACCTATTTTTCGCGCCCTAGCTTTAAATTTTATAGTGGAATAAGTTGTTTGCAATACTATTTATGATATGTAATTGAATTGAATAGATTTGGGCCATTTCGATTCATATACTTGTGGCAAAGGCGTGGTTTCTACTGATATTGAGTCGATTCGAGGTAAGTGGTTTGTCAAACCTTGTGTGTGGGACCCTTCCCCTTAGGATTTTACTTGATATTTGAGTGCCTTGTGCATGAGGTGACGAGCGCGTACTTGAGCCGATTGATGAAATCCTGGTTTTTACTTAAGCTATGGAAATTTAGTTCTTATTCTTATTTTCCTTACTCTATTTGAAGTTATGACTTATGCTAGATTAGGAAAAGCATGTTTAGCTGATTTGACTGTCTAATTGCTTAAGTTGTTTTGACTGCACTACGTGAAGCATGCTAGGCTAGTTCTATCTTTTGTTTGTCTTTCGTACTTCATTTCTTGGTTGATTCTTGTTGTGGTTGCACATTTGCATTGGGACTACGGATGTAGGATTCCGGTAGCTCCCCCCCTGTCTATTTACTTTAGGACTACAGGTTCGATATCTCGGGAGATCCCCATGCACATTGATGGTTGGACTACGGGATGGTATCCTGGGAGATCCTTCCTTTTGGTACATGAATTAGACTACGGGACGGTATCCCGGGAGATCTACTGGACAGTTGAGGAAAGAGCTACTGGACGGTATCCTGGGAGACCCTCATTGGAATCTTGACATTGAGCTGTGATTTTCTCCGTGTTTTGCTCTAACTTTGTAGTTGTTATTGCCTCGTTGAACTGCCTTATTTCACTACTGTATTTATTATTTCTGTCAGATTAATATGATGTTAATTATTGTTATTGTTATATTTTGTCTCAGTAGGGCCCTAACCTTCCTCGTCACTACCCAACCGAGGTTAGGCTTGGCATTTACTGAGTACCGTTGTGGTGTACTCATGCCCTTCCTGCGCATGATTTTCATGTCCAGATCATCCAGGTACCTCTGCTCAGGCGCTCTATCAGTGAGGCGGGAGGACTACGGAGACTGCGAGGTAGATCTGCTGTGTCCGCAAACCGACGAGTCTCCCTCTTACTCTATGTTTAGTACTTAGTTTTCTTTCTTCCGGTTATTAGATATTCTAGAGTTTGGAGCCTTTACTATGCACTTCTGTAGCCTGTGTTTCCCGTGAGTTTCTGGGTTTTGGGAATTGTTTCAACTTGTGACATTGAGTTGTACATGCTGAGCGGCATTCATTACAATTTCCTTTAGATATTTAGTTCGATTTTCTCTATTTTCCGCAATTATTATGTTTCCTCAATATTAGGCTTACCTGGTCATGAGGACCAGGTGCCATCATGACATGTTCACGGTTGGTGAACTAGAGTCGTGACAAGTTTGTATCAGAGCTCTAGGTTCATAGGACTCACAGAACACAAGCCGGTTTATTAGAGTCTCACTTATTGGTATGGAGACGTCTGTATTTCTCTACGAGAGGCTATGTAATTGTTTAGGAAAAATCTTCATTTCATTTGAATTCCTTGTCGTGCGATATTTTGACATCAATTCTAATCTTCTGTCTTCTATTCTGTCACAGATGGTGAGGCACGCGCTACACGAGATGACCAGGCACCTGCGCCCCCTGCTGCTGCCATCAGAGGCCGGGGCCAGGGTAGAGGTCGAGGACGCGCATGCGGTGAAGCCAGAGCACCTGCGCGAGTTGCCGCCGAGGTACCACTAACAGATTAAATTGGAGCTCAGGCACCTGGCACACCTTTTACTGCCACTACTACTCCAGCGCTCCAGGAGACTCTGGCTCAGTTCATGAGCATGTACACCACCTTGGCTCAGGCAGGGTTGCTTCCCCTTATTGCAGCTACATCCCAGGCTGGGGGAGGAGCACAGACTCCCGTAGTCTTCACTCTTGAGCATCGAGTGCAGGTTGAACAGGCCCCGGAGATTATTCCTATACCGCCTGCAGCACCAGTTCAGCTCGAGGATGGGTCAGTTTCTTCAAAGGACGAGCAGCGTAGGCTTGAGAGGTTCAAGAAATATGATCCCCCAGTGTTCAGTGGCCTAGCATCAGATGATGCCTTGGGATTTTTGGAGGAGTGTCATCGTAATCTTTGCACTATAGGCATAGTGGAGTCCAGCGGGGTTTCTTTCACTGCTTTCCATCTTCGGGGAGCCGGCTATGATTGGTGGCGTACTTATGAGTTAGACAGTCCAGTCAAGGCTGTTTCACTAACTTGGACCTGGTTCTCAGACATGTTTATGAGGGAGTTTGTTCCCAGAGCCTCAGGGATTCATGGCGCGCGGAGTTTGAGCACTTGGGCTAGGGTGCTATGACAGTTTCAGATTATGCCATCCGTTATACCAGGTTGGCCCGGAATGCACCGACCTTGTTTGCGATAGCTAAGGAGAGAGTTCGCAGGTTCATCGAGGGTCTTATTCTGCCCATCCAGTCTAGCATGGCTCGAGAGTTGGAGATGGACATCCCTTATCAGAAGTTGGTGAGCATTGCTAGGAGGATTAAAGGTATGCTCACCAGGGAGCGAAGGGAGAGGGAGGCCAAGAGGTCTCGAGAGTCGGGCCATTACTCTGGTGCTCGTACCCCATTAGCAGGTCGTTATGGTAGAGGCTATTCTGGCCGCCCTGTACATTCAGCTTTACCAGTAGCCGGCAGTACTCCAACCCCGCCTACACCTCAGTAGCCTTATTATGCGCCTCTAGTTTCTAGCACGCCTCCTACGTGGGGTACTTCCATAGGTCAGTCTAGCAGGACTAGCCCTAGCCAGTCACAACCACTGCGTCCTCCCATAGCTTGGTTCGAGTGTGTCGATACACGTCATATGGTTAGAGACTGTCCCAGACTTGATAGGGATGCATCTTCACAGACTACTGAGCCGCAGCGGGCTCCTCAGAGTTCTCAGGCTATGATCACAGCTCCAGCTGCTGCCCCACTTTTCCAGCCAGCCAGGGGCGGAGGCCGGGGAGATAGAGGTCGCCCTTGAGAGAGGGGTCAAGCTAGATATTATTGTATTCATGCTCGCACTGAGGCTGTTGCCTCTGATTCTGTCATCACAGGTATTATACTGATTTGTCACAGAGAGGCATCGGCTCTATTCGATCGAGGATCTACTTATTCTTATGTGTCTTCTTCTTTTGCTCCGCATTTGGGTGTGCCTCGGAATTCTTTGAGTGTCCCCGTTTATGTTTCTACTCCTCTGGAAGATTCTCTTGTTGTGGACCGCATTTATCGGTCATGTTTGGTTACTATTTGTGGTTTTGAGACCAGAGCGAACTTATTGTTACTCTGTATGGTTGACATTGATATTATTCTGGGCATGGACTGGTTGTCGACCAATCATGCTACTCTTGATTGTCACGCCAAGACCGCGATGCTGGCTATGCCAGGTGTTCCGCGTATTGAGTGGAGTGGTACTTTAGATCACACTCCTAGTAGAGTTATCTCTTTCCTTAAGGCTCAGCGTATGGTTGAGAAGGGGTGTGCCGCGTATTTAGCTTATGTGAGAGATGTCAGTGTTGATACCCCTTCTATTGATTCAGTTCCAGTGGTACGAGATTATCCCGATGTGTTTCCAGCTAATCTTCTGGGCATGCCGCCCGATAGAGACATTGATTTTGGCATTGATCTGTTTCCGGGCACTTAGCCCATTTCCATTCTCTGTACCACATGGCTCCTCCTGAGTTGAAGGAGTTGAAGGACCAATTGCAGGAATTGCTGGGTAAGGGTTTTATTCGACCCAGTGTTTCACCGTGGGGTGCTACTGTCTTGTTTGTGAAGAAGAAGGATGGTTCTATGCGCATGTGCATTTATTATCGCCAGTTGAACAAGGTTACCGTGAAGAACCGTTATCCTTTACCTCGTATTGATGATCTGTTTGACCAACTTCAGGGCGCACATGTGTTTTCCAAGATTGACTTGTGCTCAGGTTACCATCAGTTGAAGATTCGGGAGCCAGATATCTCGAAGACTGCTTTCAGGACTCGTTATGGTCATTACGAGTTCCTTATTATGTCATTTGGTCTGACTAATGCCCCAACATCTTTTATGCATTTGATGCACAGTGTATTCAGACCATATCTTGACTCCTTCATTATTGTTTTTATTGATGATATTCTGGTATATTCCCGGAGTCGGGAAGATCATGAGCAGTACCTGAGGACAGTGCTTCAGGCCTTGAGAGAGAACAAATTATATGCAAAGTTCTCAAAATGCGAGTTCTAGTTAAGTTCTGTGGCATTCCTAGGCCACATGGTATCGAGTGAGGGCATTCGGGTGGATCCGAGGAAGGTGGAGGCCGTACAGAGTTGGCCCAGGCCCTCCTCAGCTACAGAGATTCACAGTTTCCTTAGCTTGGCGGGTTATTACTGTCGCTTTGTGGAGGGGTTTTCATCGATTGCGACCCTTATGACTAGATTGACCCAAAAGGGTGCCCTATTTCAGTGGACAGAGGAGTGTGGGGCGAGCTTTCAAAAGCTAAAGACAGCTTTGACTTCAGCCCCAATCTTGATGTTGCCTACCGATTTGGGGTCTTATACAATTTATTGTAATGCCTCACGGGTTGGACTTGGAACGGTGTTGATGCAGGACGGTAGGGCGATTGCCTACGCATCAAGATAGTTGAAGTTACATGAGAAGAATTACCCTGTCCACGACCTTGAGTTATCTGCTATTGTTCATGCCTTGAAGATCTGGCGTCATTATTTGTACGGGGTGCCTTGTGAGATCTATACTGACCATCGGAGTTTGAAACACTTGCTTAAGTAGAAGGACCTGAACATGCATTAGAGGAGATGGTTAGAGTTGTTAAAGGACTATGATATTACTATTCTTTATCACCCGGGCAAGGCAAATGTGGTAGCCAATGCCTTGAGTCGCTGGGCGGAGAGTTTGGGGAGTTTGGCATATTTACCAGCTTCAGAGATACCTATGGCAATGGATGTTCAGGCCTTAGCCAGTCAGTTCGTGAGATTGGATCTCTCGGAGCCCAGTCAGGTTCTATCCTGTGTGGTTTCTCGGTCTTCCCTATTTGATCGTATCAGGGAGCGGTAGTATGATGACCCTCATTTGCTTGTCCTCAAGGACAGGGTCCAATGTAGTGATACCAGAGATGTGGTTATCGGAGATGACGGGGTATTAAGGATGTAGATCCGGATTTGTGTGCCCAATGTCAATGTTCTTTGAGAGTTAATTCTAACAGAGGCCCATATTTCGCGGTATTCCATCCATCTGGGTGTCGTGAAGGTGTATCACGACTTGAGGTAGCACTATTGGTGGAGGCGGATGAAGAAAGATATTGTTGATTATCTATCTAAATGCCTCAACTGCCAGTAGGTGAAGCATGAACACCAGCATCCGGGTGGGTTGCTTCAGTAGATAGAGATTCCGGAGTGGAAGTGGGAGAGTATCACCATAGACTTTGTATCGGGACTTCCACGGACCTTGAAAAAGTTTGATTCCATTTGGGTCATTGTGGATCGGCTGACCAAGTCCGCTCATTTCATTCCTATGTGTACCACTTATTCATCGGAGTAGTTGGCGGATATTTATATCAGGGAGATCGTCCGTTTGCATGGTATTCCAGTTTCTATCATCTCAGACAGAGGTACTCTGTTTACATCGCGGTTCTAGACAGCCATGCAGCAGGAGTTAGGAACTAGAGTGGAGTTTAGCACAACATTTCACCCCCAGACGGATGGACAGTCCGAGCGCACTATGCAGATTCTTAAGGATATGCTTCGTGCGTGCGTGATTGAGTTTGGAGGGTCTTGGGATCATTTCCTGCCATTGGCGGAGTTTGCTTATAACAACAGTTATCAGTCTAATATTCAGTTGGCGCCGTATGAGGCTTTATATGGTAGGAGGTGTAGATCTCCGGTGGGTTGGTTTGAGCCGAGTGAGGCCAGGATATTGGGCACAGAGATGGTTCAGGATGCATTGGAGAAGGTTAAGGTGATTTAGGATAGACTTCGTACAGCCCAGTCGAGACAGAAGAGTTACACGGACAAGAAGGTTCGTGATGTGTCATATCTAGTTGGTGAGCGGGTTCTGCTTCGGGTCTTGCCTATTAAAGGCGTCATGAAGTTTGGGAAGAAAGGAAAGCTGAGTCCGAGGTTTATTGGCCCTTTTGAGATCTTAAGGCGAGTTGGGGAGGTTGCTTTGAGCTTGCCTTACCTCTCGGCCTAGCTGGAGTTCATCCGGTATTTCATGTTTCGATGCTCCGGAGGTATCACGGGGATCCGTCGCACGTGTTGGATTTTAGTTCAGTCCAGTTGGACAAGGATCTATCCTATGTTGAGGAGCTAGTGGCTATTTTGGACAGGCAGATTAGAAAGTTGAGGTCAAAGAACATTGCTACAGTAAAGGTTTAGTGATAGGGTCAGCCGACCGAGGAGGCGACTTGGGAGACCAAGCAGGATATGTGCAGCCAGTACCCTCATCTTTTCACTACTTCAGGTATGTTCTCTATGCTCGTTCGAGGACGAACGAATGTTTAAGTGTAGGAGCATGCAACGACCCGGCTGGTCATTTTTGGAATTTATGCCCCGATCCCCCATTAACTGCTTCCCCTAAGTTCTTTTTTGTTATTTTGGTTTGCCGGGATGTTCAGTGTTAAGGTTCGGAGTGTTTTGGGACACTTAGTCCCTAAATGAGAGCTAAAGAGTTGAAAAAGGGTCCCTAATCGGAACAGCATGAAGATGACCTCAGAATGGAAATCCGATGATTCCGTTAGCTATGTTAGGTGATTTCGGGGTTGGGAGCATGTTCGGAATGTATTTTGGAGGTTTGTAGCTCATTTAGGTTTAAAATGCCGAAGTTTGTATTTTTGAAGTTTCCCGTCCGATAGTGAATTTTTTATCCGAGGGTCGGAATGGAATTCCGGAAGTAGCAGTAGCTCCGTCATGTCATTTGGGATGTGCGCAAAAAATTTCAGGTCATTAGGACGTGTTTTGGTTAGGTTTTTGGTCGAAAGCGTATTTGGAAGAAATTTGAAGTTCTTAGGCTTGGATCTTTGATTAATTTGGGTTTCTGTGTTGTTTTAGGTGTTTTCATGGCTGGTACAAGTTTGAATAAGGTATTAGGTGATATTGGTGTTTCTGATTGAGGTCCCGAAGGACTCAGGATGATTTCAGGTGGCTAATGGAGAAAATTTCTATGTGTTGCAGCAGCTGGAATTTTTCTTTTTGATATTTTTGCTTCTGCGGCTTGGGAACCGCAGAAGCAGAGCCGTAGAAGCGACCTTGGACGTCGCAGAAGCGACTTTGGGGTCACCTTCTAGGAAACCACAGAAGCGATAGGATTTCCGAAGAAGTGGATCCACTTCTGCGAGATGCTTACCACAGATGCGGAAGCTGGGATTTTTAAATGAAGTCGCAGAAGCGGCTAGTGTTTCGCATTGGCGGGTCTGCAAAAGCGGCCAGTTTTTCGCATAGGCGGGACCGCAGAAGAGGTATTCACTGTTCAGAAATAACAATTTCGAGGGTTTAATTTCATAAGTTTGAAAAATTGATTGAGAGCTCGGGAGAAGGCGATTTTGAGGAGAAAATCATTGGGTAACGTTTCTTTGATCCCTTTTAATTATATTACATCATTATATAGTTAAATACATAATTGGAATTCGAATTTAGGATCAAAATTGGGTAATTTGGGGTAAAACTTCATTGGCTAAACTATTGAGTTTTGAGTGGGCATTTGACCTCCAATTTGGGAGTTTTTTATATGGTTAGACTTGTGTGAGTACAAGGGTTGTAAAATTGTGGAAATTATTCGATTCCGAGACGTTTTATTGATGGGTGTTTTGGTCATTTTACCTATTTTTCGCGCCCTAGCTTTAAATTTTATAGTGAAATTAGTTGTTTGCAATACTATTTACGATATGTAATTGAATTGAATATATTTGGGCTATTTCGATTCATATACTCGTGGCAAAGGCGTGGTTTCTACTGATATTGAGTCGATTCGAGGTAAGTGGTTTGTCAAACCTTGTGTGTGGGACCCTTCCCCTTAGGATTTTACTTGATATTTGAGTGCCTTGTGCGTGAGGTGACGAGCGCGTACTTGAGCCGATTGATGAAATCCCGATTTTTACTTAAGCTATAAAAATTTAGTTCTTATTCTTATTTTCCTTACTCTATTTGAAGTTATGACTTATGCTAGATTAGGAAAAGCATGTTTAGCTGATTTGACTGTCTAATTGCTTAAGTTGTTTTGATTGCACTACGTGAAGCATGCTAGGCTAGTTCTATCTTTTGTTTGTCTTTCGTACTTCATTTCTTAGTTGATTCTTGCTGTGGTTGCACATTTACATTGGGACTACGTATGTGGGATTCCGGTAGCTCCCCCCTTGTCTGTTTACTTTGGGACTACGGGTTCGATTCCCGGGGGATACCCCTGCACTTTTACTTTGGGACTACGAGACGGTATCCCTGGAGATCCCCCTGCACTTTTACTTTAGGACTACTGGACGGTATCTTGGGAGATGCCCATGCACATTGATGGTTGGACTACGGGATGGTATCCCGGGAGATCCTTCGTTTTGGTACATGAATTGGACTACGGGACGGTATCCTGGGAGGTCTACTGAATAGTTGAGGAAAGGGCTATAGGACGGTATCCTGGGAGACCCTCATTGGTATCTTGACATTGAGCTGTGTTTTTCTCCGTGTTTTACTCTAACTTTGTAGTTGTTATTGCCTCGTTGACCTGTCTTATTTCACTGCTGTATTTACTATTTCTATCAGATTAATATACTGTTAATTATTGTTATTGTTATATTTTGCCTCAATAGGTCCCTGACCTTCCTCGTCACTACCCAACCGAGGTTAGGCTTGGCACTTACTGAGTACCACTGTGGTGTACTCATGCCCTTCCAACGCATGTTTTTCATGTCCAGATCATCCAGGTACCTCTATTCAGGCGCACTATCAGTGAGGCAGGAGGACTACGGAGACTTTGAGGTAGATCTGCTGCATCCGCAGACCAACGAGTCTCCCTCTTACTCTATATTTAGTACTTATTTTTCTTTCTTCCGGATGTTAGATATTCTAGAGTTTGGAGCCTTTACTATGCACTTCTGTTGCCTGTGTTTCCCGTGAATTTCTGAGTTTTGGGAATTGTTTGAACTTGTGATATTGAGTTATACATGTTGAGCGGCATTCAGTACAATTTCCTTTAGATATTTAGTTTGATTTTCTCTATTTTCTGCAATTATTATGTTTCCGCAATATTAGGCTTACCTAGTCATGGGGACCAGGTGCCGTCATGACATGTTCACGGTTGGTGAACTAGGGTCGTGACACACTTAGTCTCTTTTAAGAAAGCTTAAGTTGGAAAAGTCAACCAGATGTTGACTTATGGGTTAGAGGTCTCGGACGTGAGTTCCGATGGTTAGGATAGCTTCGGGAGATGATTTGGGACTTAGGAGTGTGAGCGGAATGTATTTTGGAGGCCCGGAGTAGATTTAGGCTTGAATTGGCGAAATTGAATTTTTTGGCATTTTTCGGTTGATAGGTGAGATTTTGATACAGGGGTCAGAAAAGAATTTCGGAAGTTGCAGTAGCTTCATTATGTCACTTGGGATGTGTGTGAAAACATTCAGGCCATTCGGACGTGGTTTGTTATACTTTTTGATCAAAAGAGAAATATGGAAGATTTTAGAACCTTAGGCTTGAATTCCATGTGTTTTGGTGGTTTTGATGTTGTTTGAGGTATTTTGAAGGTTGGTATAAGTTTGAATAGTAGCATATGATGTGTTTGTGCTGTTGGTTGAGGTTCCAATGTGATTTCAGATGGTTGATGGAAGGTTTGGGATTGAGTTTGAGAGCTGAAGCCTTTTGGTTGCTATCGTAACCACATGTGCGGTTGAAGGATCGTAGGTGCGACCCCACAGATGTGGGCGACAAGTCGTAGATGCGGAGAAGTCCTGGGAGGGTAGGAACCGAAGAAGCTGTTGGTGAACCACACCTGTGATGGCACAAGTGTGGCTATTGCATCGCAGATATGGAAAGCAGGGGATAAGTGAAAACTGTAGAAGCGGTTCAAGGATCGCAAATACGGTACTGCAAAAGCAGGATATTGGTCGCAGGTGCGAAATCCCTGGACCAGAACATATAAGTTATTTCCTTTGCCATTGTTTGAGGGTTTCACCATTTTTAAAAGCGAGTTCGGGAGTTTTGAGCAATTTTTGAAGACGGATTTCAAGGGAGCTTCATTGAGGTAAAGAATTGCGACCTAAAACTCATTCTTATTGTAATAATTCATGGATTAGGGCTGAGATTAATGGAAATTAATGCAAAAATGGAAGAACTAGGGCTTAAAAATTTAGACATTTGAGGGAGGATTTGGAAGACCATTTGTGGTCGGATTTTGGAACTTTTGATATGTATGAACTCGTGGGGAGATAAGGAATCTAATGATGTAAAATTTATCGAATTCCAAGATGTGGGCCCGGGGGTCGGGTTTTGGTAATTTTTAGAATTGTGTTTTTTTTTGATTGTTTTTGAGTGGGCTTTGTCACTTTGGCATATTTTGATGATTACGTTCTGATTTTGGTAGATTTGAAGCATCTGGAGGTTAATTCGAAGGGCAAAGGCATTGCAAGCTAGAGTTTGGGCCGGATTGAGATGTGTAATGATTTTAAATGCTATCCTGAGGGTATGAAACCCCGGATTACACAACATTCAGCTATGTTGAGGTAACGCACACGCTAGATCACGAGTGTGGGGTCGTGCACCATTAGGGATTGTGACTTGGTCCATCCTGAATGACTATTTTACTATGTATGTGATAGCTAATTGTTTAATATTATTATATTTTAGGCTAAATGCCATATTTGGGCTTCTTACAAACTGTTTGAACCTTTAGGGGATTTTTACTAATATTTTCCTCACTATTGATTTCATATTTATGCTCAGTCATGCCATATTTTACCGGTTTCAAAACTCTGCTATGTTATTCTGTTTTAAACACCTTAAATAATATTTTTAAAAGACATTTGTGTTGAGCTTCATGTTTTATTGTTGCCCGATGGGCTTATGAGATTCTGACTGAGTAAGGCCGAGGGCCTGTGTTGTGAGGATACTTTTGGGTCAGGTTGCACACCGCAGTAGTGATATACTGATTATGATAACAACGCTGAGGGTAGGAGATTGTACGTCATGAGGTAGCTTGTGATTGATATGAGGCCGAGAGCCTGTTTATGATGCCACGCGATGGCTTGATATTATGCTTGGGCCGTAAGGGGCCCCTCCCAGAGTCTGTACACCCCTAGTGAGATATAGCCCGGGGGGCTGGTATTGTTCCGTGATATTGCCCGAGTGGCTGATTCTGTTGTTGTTACAGAGCTCGAGGGGCAGTTCTTGTGTGTTTACCTTTCAAGATGCTTTTCCTTTAATTGTTTAACCACTTAAAAGCTGTTTTATGATATTTCACTGTTTAATTATATTTATTGATTTTGTTCTTCCTCTTATAGCTTATTGTTGTGTTTAACGTGATTTTATATCGCTCAGTCTACATTTATTGTTACTACTCACTGAGTTGGAGTACTCACTTTACTCCCTGCTACTGAGGGTTGATAGTTTCCAGCAGATCTTTGGAGATTTACTAGGTAGTTGCTTGGCGATTTGCAGCCCAGTGCATTCTCCCTCTATTTTATTCCTTTTTTTATTCAGTTATGTAGTAGTGGAGTAGACTTTCAGACTTGTAGTATTGTTTTAGATGCTCATGACTGGTGACACCCCGATATCGGGCTGCATTAGTTTTAAATTCTACAAATTATACTGTTATTTTGGGATTTTATTTCTATTAAAGACTTAGTATTTATTAATTTAATTGCTTAAAGTGAATTTGGATTGTGTCGGCTGGCCTTGTCTTCACGAGAGGCGCCATCATGACCGGGTCCGGGTTTAGGGTCATGACAGTAGGCTCGAGCTAGGAGACGTGTTATTTAGGATGATAAAGTCACTCCTCCTCCATGTTCAGTTCCCATGCACGAGCCCGAAAGCACCACTTTGGCGAGCTACGATGATGAGATGCCTGCCGAACGCCGTTCTCTACAGATTATCTTTTTTTTCTCATGGGTTTGATAATGAAAATTTTGACTTTGTTTAAGAGGAAGCGCCTCTTGCCTCTTTCCCAGTTTCTGTTCCAATTGATCCTCAGTTCCCCACACTTGTTGCTGCTACTACTGCTCCGCCCGTGGTTGTTTTGATCCCCTCAGCTGCCCCTACTCTTACAATTTCTCATGTTGAAGTTGGTTCTTCCAGTTACGTTAGGTAATGAAAAAAGTTACCATCGAAGTCCCTGAGGATGGTAATCTTCTGAAGAAATTTGGCCAAGTCGATATATGGATGAAACCGTTGATTGGCCTAGTTGAGAAGTCCAAATTAGAAACCACAGCTCTTTAACGTATATAAATGAAATTTTCCATTCATCTTTAAAGGTATAAGCCATAGCCTTTTATTTTGCAAGTGACTTTTGTTTCATCTGTATTTGGTAATCACATTTTTCTTTTCCTCGTATAGATCAACCTAATTGGCACGGAGCTGATGAAGAGGATCGTCCATACTGAGCAATTAATGAGCGTCTATTGCACCAAAACGGAGAACTGGAAGTAACTGTTTGATGGCCTTGAGCTTGAGAAAGAAGTTTCAAATGAGGAGAAGTGTACCTTGGAGCAACAAGTGAAGGTAATGGTAGCAGAGTTGGCGATTAAGAAGGCCTCTTCTAGTCAAGTGGGCAAAGATAAAGACCTCCTTGAGTCTTCATTTGCCGAGCAACTTTCCAAAGCCACTAAAGAAATTAGAGGTTTGAAATAACCGCTGAACCAAAAAGAAATTTACGTCGGGGAACTTGTTCAAATTCTTACCCAAACTCAAGATGATATCTGTGTGTCTTCTAAGAAAGTTCAATTCTTAGAGAGGTCACTCGTCCCCTTACAAGCTTCTTATGATGCTGCTTTGACTGAAAAGGAAGAGCTAAGTGCCGAAATTGAGCAGCGGGAAAGGGATTATGAAGCCCTTGAGGACAAAGCGATTGTTGATGTTAGTTGGACTTTCTTGAACAAACGGCTCAAAACATTAATGGAGGCAAGCCAGGAAGGCTTTGACTTGGCTGCTTAAATTGAAAACACTAAAGAAATTATTGGGAAAACTCAGCAGAGTCAAAACTTTTCTTCACCTGATGTAGATATTCCCGTGGGTGATGAACTTGATCCTGGTGAAGCTTTTGTTCAAACGTCTTGTGCTCAAGTTGAACCTCCTGCTACTGGTGATGTCATCTTGAATCCTTCTGATAATACCGGTTCATAACCTTCCCCATAGTGAAAGTTTGATAGAAAAGTTTGTTGTTTTGTGGTTTTTTTATTGGTGCAATGTTTGGGAAGTTTACCACTAGTCCATTTTGGGGTTTAGTAATGATTCGAATGTTTTACCCCCGGTCGATTTTGGGGTTGTGGAACTAAGTTTATACTTAGTTTTAATCAAGTTTATACAATATTACTTTTCGAATTTTTGTCCAACGCTTATAATATCTTATTTTGAGTTTCTGTTGTACTCTTTTATTGGTTTACCCTTGTCTTGTTTTGGGGTTTGGAGGCAAATGTTTGCCTTATGTTTGCAAATTTTGATATATAAATTTCGGCTTTATTTTCTACCTATTTTAATGTTTGGGTTTTTATTTCACCCTTTATTTCACTATGCATTAAAAATGCTTATATGCTTCGTGACTTTCTAAATAAGCACGAATTATAAAGGAGGGCCTGTTTATAAATGTCACTTAATGAAGATGTCTCAACTTCATGTTGGTGTAAACATATGAAAGAAGAAGTAGGAACATACATATCTCTTTGAATAATTTGAGGAAGTTTTGTATTCTTGAACTTTCAATATGTATACTTTACATGTATTCAAGTAACATCTACAACTCTTTCATAACTAATTTTTTATAACAGATTTTACAAAATTCAAGGGTATATCTTGCGACCCATGACTAAATATTGCCTTTAACCTAGATACTCGTAAGTTTTTGTAATTTACATCTGCAAGTGTATACTTCGTCATAGGTTTCTCAATCAGGCTTGTGTTTATGGCTCTAGATTTTCTCTTAAATTTTGATTTGTTAGGTTTATTTCCTCATTCTTGACTCGTATTCTGACTTTTCTAGTCTTCTTTAACTTCGATACATATAGGCACCCTAAGTGTTAGAGCTTTGAAGTATAAAATCTCGAGCACTTTATTATTCCTTCTGTGCGGTCCATTACCTGAAAAGGAAAAACATACGGGAATCAAAGGTATATATATTTTTTAGATGATGACTGCTTAACCCTTTAATTTCCATCAGAAAAGTTGCAACCCATATCGAGGATAATTTTGCATCTCGCGTGCTTTTAAGGTCTAAAACCATCATTTGGTGTGTGATAACTTTGTGCCTATCATCTAAAAAGGTAAGTATAACAAAAAAAAAAATCTAAACCTTGCATGAATGATACTTGACTAGGGGTTTTACCTTTTAGAAGTAATACTTCTTCAAATGGACAACATTCCAATTCGATTGGACTACTTTGCCATCTATTGTTTCTAACTCATATGCACCCTTTCCAGCAATACCTCGAATCTTGTAAGGTCCTTCCCAATTTGGACTCGATTTTTCTACATTGGCCTCTTTTAACAATTGAAAAACTTTTTACAAAGTCCCAATCTTGAAGTACCTAAGATGAGCTTTCCGATTGTAATATCGCTCAATAATTTGCTTTTGTGCTGCCATCCTTATCCTAGTTGTTTCTCTCATTTCTTCAAGAAAATCAAGATTTATTCGCATCTCATACTCATTTGATTCTTCAGTTTCTTGGGTGTATCTCGTACTTGGTTCACCTATTTCAACTGGAATTAAGGCTTCAACACAATACACAAGTGAGAACGTATGATGACCCCGTCGGTCGTCTCATGAGTTACTACTCCGTTTCTCCCATTTATGCTTCTGTTTGCTTTAATTATCGATTTATATTTGATTGGGTTGGTTGTTTAGGGTTCGGAAAGGTTTTGAGAAGGTTTGAGACACTTAGTCTCTTTTAAGAAAGCTTAAGTGTGAAAAGTCAACCGAATGTCGACGTATGTGTTAGAGGGCTCGGACGTGAGTTTCGATGGTTTGGATAGCTTCGAGAGATGATTTGGGACTTGGGAGTGTGAGGGGAATGTGCTTTCGAGCTCTGGAGTAGATTTAGGCTTGAATTGGCGAAATTGAGTTTTTGGCGTTTTTCGGTTGATAGGTGAGATTTTGATATAAGGGTCGGAATGGAATTTCTGAAGATGCAGTAGCGTTATTTCATTTGGGATGTGAGAGTAAAATTTCAGGTCATTCGGACGTGGTATGGTATACCTTTTGATCAAAAGCGGAATTTGGAAGATTTTAGAACCATAGGCTTGAATTCAATGCATTATGGTGGTTTTGATGTTGTTTGAGGTGTTTTGAAGGTTGGTACATGTCACGACCCAAAATCCACTAAGGGTCGTGATGGCGCCGGACATCGCTGTCAGGCAAGACAATCAATAATGCTTAATTAAATTCTCGTTGTAAATATTTCTAAAACTACTTATTTTATACATTTAAACAATACGTGATAAATTCTACTGAATAAATGATGAAACATTTGACAATTTTAAATTTCTGAATTAACCCATAGACATCCCCAGAACTCGATGTCATAAGTGCATGAGCTATTTCTAAGAAATAATGCAATTCAACACCCGTCCGGAATACAAATGGACAAAATGTAAATACAATATACTGGAAGGAACTATCCTAGCTGCGGGCTGCCTCAAGTAATGCAACTCACCTAGTCCCAGTATCATTCATACTGCTACGCCCCGTAGGCCACTGGAGTGCATATGCCTGTGCAACAAAAAATGCACAGAAGTGTAGTATGAGTACGAAAACGACGTGTACTCAATGAGTATCCCGTCCAATCTCGAAGAAGTAGAGACGAGATGGTAGACTTTGACACTCACTAGAGGTCCAATAATAATGTATTACAAATGCGAATAATCAAGGATTTATTAAGAGTGACAGAATTCCAAGTAAGTCATTAACAGGTGAAAGTTCCTTTTTATATTAAAAACTCAGGATTTATAATCCATTAGTTTTCAATTATTTCAAGTCGGGGAGAGCAATTATCAATGTCAATAAATCTCAAGGCAAATAACACAACCATGCACAAATCATGCCGAGGCGTACGTCCCCATCCAACAGAAAATAAACTGTGCACTGCTGAGGATCGAACGACGCAAACAATCGATGCATCTATTACCCCGATCGCAAATCATACATGCGATGCGGTCAAATATAAATAAATACAACAATCAGTGAATCAAGAATTCATCAGGGAATAATTATCCAAAGAAAAGAGAATTCTCTTTTAACAATTCAAGAAAATGAAGTTTAATCTTTTTGTTTTTTTATAGAAATTCATTTACTAATTCGATGTGATTTAATCAATTCAAACTGTCAATAAGATTAGAAGTATTCCAAGTATGGCATGCTTTTGGGTCCTAGACTACCCGGACTTAAACATAATAGCAGCTATTGATGGACTCTCGTCACCTCGTGCGTACGTAGCCCCCACAAATAGGATCACATATCCAATTAATAAACCTATGGGGACAATTCCCTCTTACAAGGTTAGAAAGGAGACTCACCTCGATCCGAAGATCCATAACAAGCATTCCACGTTCTTCCAAAGACTCGAACCGATGAACAAAGCTCCAAAGCTAGCCAATAATGATACCATCCATTAGTATATACTCAATTATTCATTACAACACAATTTATAACAATTTCTAACCCCGATCGAAAAGTTGATGAAAACGCCCTCAGGCCCACATGCCCGTATTTCCAAAATTTTCAAAGAATAAGTTTACCCATAGCCTCACGAACTCAAATATATAATTTTCTCTAAATTCCATACCCAAAATCGTGGTCAAATTCCAAAAATAAAGATTTTTAGGTCTTTCTACCAAAACCCGAAATTTCTACCCATTTACATACTAAAATGTATAGATAATAAATGTATTTAGCTCAAGATGGATGGGATTAGCTTACCTTATCGTTGATGATGTAAAATCCCACTTGAAGATCACCCAAAAATTGCCCAAGCAGAGAAAATATGAGAGAAAATGGCCAAATCCCAATTTTTAAAACACCTCTCTGCCTCCAACACTTTCCGGACATGCGGTGCCTCGACCGCTTCTGCAGTTCCGTAGGGGCGGCCCTACTACCGCGTCTGCGGTCCTTCCTAGGCTGCCCTTTTTTTCGCTTCTGCATTTTTTTCATTGCAGGTACGGTCCCGCATCTGCAAAAAAATTACCGTATCTGCGGTCCCTTCTCTTCCAGTCCAAAACCGCATGTGCGGCGCACCTGCGGCCCAATTCTCGCAGGTGCGGTTATGACAGCAACCCGCAAGTTCAGCCTTCCAAAAATTTCATTTTCGATCCGTTAAGCACCCGAAATCCACCCGAGCCCCCCGGCACCCCAACCAATCATACCAACCAGTCCCAAAACACATTACAGACTTGCTTGCAGCCTCAAATCATATCAAACAACGCTAAAACCACGAATTGACCTCCAATCCAAGCTTTATGAACTTTAGAATTTCAAACTTCTACTTTCGATGTTTAAACCTATCTAATCACGTCAGATTGATTTCAAATTTTGCACACAAGTCATATTCGACATTATGGACCTACTCCAACTTTTGTAATAAGATTCCGATCCCTATATCAAAAAGTCCACTTCCGCTCAAACTTCTCAAAAACCTTCAAATTTCTATCTGTAGCCAAATGACTCCAAAATGACCTGTGGACCTCCGAATTCACTTCCGATCGTGCTCCCAGCTTCAGAATCACCATACAGAGCTACTCCAAAACTCGAAATTCCAAACGGACATAGATAACACTGAAATGCATATCGAGCCAAACTTATGAAATTTCTTCCAAAATGCTAACTTCCACAATAGGCGCCAAAATGCTCCCGAGTCATCCAAAACCCGATCCGGGCACACGTCCAAGTCTGAAATCATCATACGAACCTGCTGGAACCTTCAGATCCCGATTCCGAGGTCGTTTACTCAAAAATCCAATCCTAGTTAATTCTTTCAACTTTAAGCTTCCGAAATGAGAATTATCTTTCCAAATAAACTCTGAACTTCTCGAAATTCAATTCCAGCCACGCGTACAAGTCATAATACCTTAAATGAAGATGGTCATGGCCTCAGACCACTGAACGATGAGATAGGGCTCAAAACGACCAATCAGGTCGTTATATTCCCTCCCACTTAAACATACGTTCGTCCTCAACGTGCTAAGAACTGCGCTGGAGTTGTCCGAAATCACTGTTTAATGCCTCGAGTACCTACCCATGCTACCACAACTCAGCTGGGCTCCCTAGCCCAATCAATCTGACAATATCCTTTTTACGTTAAACAAATAAGCCTTAGAGCCCAATTCCATCATCCGAAATTCTTTGCAAAGCATGTTTCCAATATAAGCTCATCGTATGAATAACTAAACGCAACCCCAAAACACAACTGCATACCTTAGCTATATTCTCAACTTTCACCACTTTACTCACATGAACACAATAACATTCTCTGATCAAATTAATTGAAATTCCACGAATCCGATGCCCTCATTGCACCTCATGACCTACCTAAGTCTTGCTCTAATTCTTACAATAGAAATTCATAACCAACTATCGAATCAACATCATTGGGTCTATACTCGTGCCAATAACCACGCCTCATTCTGAACCGAATAATGGTCTTTGCTCCTTAATATACTTCATATAATCAGGTATCGCTAATCCTAAATCCAATAATCTCGTCTCACCCAGTACGAACTACTCAGGCAATAAGGCACCTCGGACATGATCAAAAGTCTCATATGATGCCAAAATATGCCAATAGGCTACCAATTCGAACGTGTTACAAAAGAAAGATGATCTCTATAAGGAACTACTCAACTCACGCACTAATAAGAACATTCTTTAGAAAAATAGGAAGTAAGGCATACAAAAATAGCATATAGAAAACTATAACCAGCATCATACTGTTGTGGCGCGCAACCTGATCCAAATAACATAGCACTCACCTAAGGAGATGCACATCGAGCTAGATTGCTCATTAAAACAAAATACCGGATATCAGTCATAAACATACTAAGTGCATAATACTATCCCTGAGGGTACATATAGCACTATAAGCTAAAAAACTCAAGCACAATTGAGGTGCGATATACGATCTAAATCTCAAGAGCCATTTTGCTTATATGACATCACCTCTACATGGAACCTTAGCACATAAGCAATTCACCAGGCCATCTCACAAATTACACGACACAATATATTATTAGATGAAATAACTAACGACGATATAATACCCTGGCAACTCTCCCATAAGGAGCGCTTTGCTGAAATGAACACGTATGGCCTGATATAGGCCCATATTCATATTTAAACCCATCCACAGACCTCAAGTTGATTCCGACCGCACTGCCTAGGCTAATAACCTTTCAAAGGTCAATAATAAATCTCCTTTCTCTCATAATGCATAAGAACAACCATCACAACTGGAATAATCCTCCACAGTCCACAACTTAATGTATCAAGTGCCTTCCAGGCATCAATTCCCAAATCAACGATATTGCCACAATCTTCCCACCTGATTTAAATCTCCAACCAATCAAGTGACTACATGCCACACTTGTATAACATTCCCGTGGGGCATGCTCCCACAACCATCTGTAATAGATAACAGTTCTGCACTTCCAACCCTTCGAACACACTAATGCTAAAAGCGATCAAGAATCCTTAGCCAGGATGCTAAGTAATACACCAATCTCAGGTGACACTGAAGGCAATACCAACTTACTTTAAACCTCGAATCTACTCTCCTGCTCATCCGAGCTCGTGACATCCTTGTTAACACTGAACTGCAACATTGATCCTTCATAACTCTGGAACCACTAATAGGCTAACACTTCATCATATAAAAGTTTTTCACTTAACTCACTTCAGGAGAACCATAGTAACACACATATAAATTCTCATAACCGTAGATTATGCAAATCTCTAAGTAGTGGTCTAAGCCACTATTACCCTTCCGGGATCTTCCTACACATAATAGACCATAACAAAAGAATACTTTCTGAATATCACCAAATACGGGGGCCAATAACCTCGCACGCACCGTCACAATTCACTTGCATAACTCGATCATGCTGAAAGAACTGCTCACTACTAGCAACATGCCAATTCGACTATGGCTACCCAATCCCTCTTCTTCCAATTTATCCTTGATTGCCATAGAAACAATGATAACTCCAGTCAACACTTAACACACTCCATCCGCACTCATCTCGAGGGACCCTAAATCATAAGACCATGCTATCTCAAATACCACAACCCATTCGTACCTCCCAATTGCTAACTTTTATGTCAAAACATCTTAGAACATTCTGTGCCTCTTCTCATAGGGTGCTACCAAGCTTGATTCTTAACCGTACCTACAGGCTCGAAATCATTAGTCATTACACTTTAACTTTTGAATTCACTAGGATCGTTGTTGAGAGCCACCCGCTTTGACTTGGCCCCGAATATAATCAACTCCATGAGTCTTCTAGCACACGAATACCCCCTCGACAAAGCACCGAGCAGAATCACTTCCCTTGAAACCCACATCTATACAATGCATAAGTCCTTAATCCTTCCCCAAGTCTGAACATGGCCAATAAGGCCAACCTTAGCACGCCTCTAACAATTCCTTTGCTCGAATTACCACTAATGTTCTTTTTCCTGTAGCTGAAATAACCCATCAATATGCTAATAATCAGAAACCTCACAAGAAGATAACCATACAATCTAATCATAGGCGGTGGGACTCTCCCACTTAGCTCGAAGCCACTATTACCTAACTTTGGAATTCACCAGGATTTTTAATCTCTTATTGACATCACCTTGCACAATTTACCACCAAAATTCTCGATAATTTTTTTTCTGTAAAACCCCTTTTTATACTCCAAATCATCAACCACCTTTGCACACCCGATCTTTCGCTGTATAACCAATAGAATTCTTCGTAGAAGCCTCGCCAACCACGCGAATGCTAACCTGCTCACAGAAAATAACCCTCTTATGGAAATCACTTCCTGACATTTTCCAACGTTGTTGCACGAGGTATAATCACTACGATATCACTAACCCATCCTGAGTCCGAGCTCACTCACTAGCTGCACAAGTCCATTTACCCCTCGTGGGCATCAATTAAACGTGCGGCAACATCGTCTCAATTCAAATTTATATTGTATCCTTCTTCTTTTCCAGCATCTCCTTCCCGTTATATCAAATCTCTTGCTGCATAATATCCCATGCTCAAAATTAAATCTGTAGACCTCAATCACCAAATCACTAAAATTCCCAAATCATTCCAACTCTCCTTAAGGTGCGTATTTATCCTACCACGAAGCCCATATGCAACTCTGCCACTCTTGCACTTTGGGCAAACTCGCTTCTTTAATCAACTACTTGACTTGTGCTTCTTATACCTAGCCTTCTAGAAGTTTTAAACACCGCCTGACACTCCCCACATGTCCTTCCTTATACTTTGCTGCTCATATAAAATCTGTCTTCGTATCACTTGAACCCACAAATCGCTACTAAGTTTAAACCTTTCCGAAGATCATCTTTCTCGAACCATCCACATCAGAAACACAGACTAAATCCTAAACCACCGCACCCTGTGATCTCTGACCGTTGCTTTTCCAATACTGACTTGCAATATCCTTCTCTAAAGGCGAATTGTAGAAGTTCATAACACTAGCAAACTCAGTACATTTAACAAGGACAACGACACCTCATCACATATGAGAATTCCCCCACGCTCGCAAACACCACGCCTCGTTGCTCCATCATTCCATTCTTAGTCCGATTGCCTTTCCCTTACCGAAAGTAAAATATTGAATCTCTGCATCACGTACTAAGTAAACCTCCCTTCAAGTCATCCACTGACCGACACTTACGCAAACATCCTATCATCATATCAATACTGCAGAACAATAGTTTATAGCATCATGGCAACTTGTGCCTAGCCTCAGAGCTCTCAAAAGTACCGCTACTGAGCTGAAACAACAGAATATCCTTCCACAAGGCAACGATAATAGCTCAGATGGATATACATGAGAAACACCCCGCACTGCATCGGTATTGCCATATCAATTCTTCAATTAACGATTTATAAGAAGCAGTTCGCATCGCACAGGATCGAATAGGAAGGAATTAAAGGCATAAGCCTCCATGGATCAAATCGCACGATAGGAAATCAAGACGGGGAGTACTCCTAACAGTCCTACAGCCTCCCGAGGATAAGTACAGACGTATCCGTACCGATCCACGAGACTCTACTAGACTTGCTTATGACTCGTGAGACCCTAGGAACCTAGTGCTCTTATACCATGTTGTCACGATCCAAAATCCACTAAGGGTCGTGATAGCGCCGGACAACACTGTCAGGCAAGCCAACCAATAATACTTAATTAAATTTTCATTTTAAATATTTCTAAAACCACTTATTTTATGTGTTTAAACAATACGTGATAAATTCTACTGAATAAATTATGAAACATTTGATAATTTTAAATTTCTGAATAAACCCATAGATATCCCCAGAACCTGATGTCACAAGTGCATGAGCTATTTCTAAGAAACAATACAATACAACTTCCGTCCAAAATACAAATGGATAGAAAGTAAATACAATATACTGGAAAGGACTATACTAGTTGTGGGATACCTCGAGTAATGCAACTCACCTAGTCCCAGTATCATCCATACTGCTACACTCCGTAAGCCACTAGGGGTGCACATGACTGTGCAACAAAAATGCACAGAAGTATAGTATGAGTAAGAAAAAACCCTGTACTCAATAAGTATCTTGTCTAATCTCGAAGAAGTAGAGACGAGATGGTAGACTTTGACACTCACTAGAGGTCCAATCATAATGTATTACAAATGCGAATAATCAAGGATTTATTAAGAGTGACATAATTCCAAGTAATCCATGAATAGGTGAAAGTTCCTTTTTACATTAAAATCTCAGGATTTATAATCCATTAGTTTTCAATTATTTCAAGTCGGGGAGATCAATTATCAATGTCAATAAATCTCAAGGAAAACAATACAAGCATGCACAAATCATGTCGAGGCGTACGTCTCGATCCAACAGAAAATAAACTGTGCACTACCGAGGATCAAACGGCGCAAACCATAGATGAATCTCTAACCCCACTCGCGAATCATACATGCGATGCGGTCAAATATAAATAAATACAACAATCAGTCAATCAAGAATCCATCAGGGAATAATTATCCAAAGAAAAGCGAATTCTCTTTTAAAAATTCAAGAAAATGAAGTTTAATCTTTCTGTATTTTTTTATAGAAATTCATTTACTAATTCGATGTGATTTAAGCAATTCAAACCGTCAATAAGATTACAAGTATTCCAAGTATAGCATGCTTTTGGGTCCTAGACTACCCGGACTTAAACATAATAGTAGCAACGCATGAACCGTCGTCACCTCGTGCGTACGTAGCCCCCATAAATAGTACCACATATCCAATTAATTCACCTATGGGGGCAATTCCTTCTTACAAGGTTAGAAAGGAGACTCGCCTCGCTTTGAAGATCCATAACCGGCATTCCACGTTCTTCCGAAGACTCGAAATGATGAGCAAAGCTCCAAACCTAGCCAATAATGATACCAATCTATTAATATATACTCAATTATTCATTACAACCTAATTTATAACAATTTCTAACCCCGATCGAAAAGTTGACGTAAACGCCCTCGAGCCCACATGCTCGGATTTCCGAAATTTTCAAAGAATAAGTTTACCCATAGCCTTACGAACTCAAATATATAATTTTCTCTAAATTCCACACCCAAAATCGTGGTCAAATTCCAAGAATATAGATTTCTAGGTCTTTCTACCAAAACCCCAAATTTCTACCCATTTACATACTGAAATCTTATACATAATCAATGTATTTAACTCAAGATGGATGGGATTAGCTTACCTTATCAGTGATGATGAAAAATACCACGTGAAGCTCTCCAAAAAATTGCCCAAGCCAAGACAATATGAGAGAAAATGGCCAAATCCCAATTTTTAAAACACCTCTCTGCCTCCAGCACTTCCACACCTGCGATCCCTCGATCGCTTCTGCGGTTACACAGGTGCGGCCCCCATACCGCATCTGCAGTCCTTCCTAGGTTGCCTTTTTTCCGCTTATGCGTCTTCTCCACCGCAAGTGCGGTCCCGCATCTGCAAAAAAAATTACCGCATCTGCGGTCCCTTCTCTTCAGTCCAAAACCGTATATGCGGCTCCTTTGGCAGCTTCTGCGGCTCAGCACCTGCAGCCCAAATCTCGCAGGTGCGTTTGTGACAGCATCCAGCAAGTTCGGCCTTCCAAAAATTCCATTGTCAATTTGTTAACCACTCGGAATCCACCCGAGGCCCTCGGGACCCCAACCTATCATACCAACAAGTCCCAAAACACATTACAAACTTGCTCGAGGCCTCAAATCATATCAAACAATGCTAAAACCACGAATCGACCTCTAATCCAAGCTTTATGAACTTTAGAATTTTAAACTTCTACTTTTGATGTTTAAACCTATCAAATCATGTCGAATGGACTTCAAATTTTGCACAAAGTCATATTCAACATTGCAGACCTGCTCCAACTTTCAGAATCGTATTCCGACCCTGATATCAAAAAGTCCACATCCGGTTAAACTTCTCAAAAACCTTCTACTTTCTATCTTTAGCCGTACTCCAAAGACCCACGGACCTCCGGATTGACTTTCGATCGCGCTCCCAACTCTAGAATCACTATACGGAGCTACTCCTAGACTCAGAATTACAAACAAACATCGATAACGCTGAAATGCACTTCGAGCCAAACTTACCAAATTTCTTCCAAAATGCTAACTTCCACAATAGGTGCCAAAATCCGATCCGGGCATACGCCCAAGTTCGAAATCATCATACATACCTGCTAGAACCCTCTAACACTGATTCCGAGGACGTTTACTCAAAAATCCAATTCTAGTTAATTCTTGCAACTTTAAGCTTCCGAAATAAGAATTCTCTTTCCAAATCAACTCTGAACTTCCCAAATTTCAATTATGACCATGCGTACAAGTGATAATACCTAAAATGAAGTTGCTTATGGACTCAGACTAGTGAACGACACGCTAGGGCTCAAAACGACCGTTTGGGTCGTAAAGTACACGTTTGAATAGTAGTATGTGATGTGTTTGTGCAGTTGGTTGAGGTCTCGGGGCCTCTGGGTATTTCAGATGGTTTACGGCAAGTTTGAAAGCTAGTGTGGAAGCTGAAGTGTTGAAATTTCTGTCATAACCATACCTGCGGCTAGGTGAGCGCAGGTGCGGTCTCGTAGAAGTGAAAATGGGGTTGCAGATGCGGCCAAAGGCCTGATAACCTGCACACCTGTGATAGCGCAGGTGCGAGCAGCAAATCACAAATGCAGTTTTGGGCCCTTAAGTGAAAACTGTAGGTTCGGCCTTTGGGACCGTAGAAGTGAACACGCAAGTCCGACTTCTGGACCGCATGTGTGAAAAGTCGGGGTCAAAATGTTTATATTTTCTCCTTCACAATTTTCAGAGGGTTTCACTACTATTAAACACAAATTTTGGAGCTTTGGGCGATTTTGAAGCGAGAAATCAAGGAGATGTCATTGAGGTAAGGTTTTGCATTATGAAAAACTCATTTTTATGGTATTAATACGCGTATTAGAGCTGTAATTAAGGGTAAAATTAGAGAAGCTAGGGCTTAGAAACCTAGGCCTTTGATTAAGGATTTGAAAGACCATTTATGGTCGGATTTTTGAACTTTTGATATGTGTGAACTCATGGGGAGATAAGGAATCTAAGGATGTAAAATTTATCGAATTTTGAGACGTGGGCCCAGGGGTCGAGTTATGGTAATTTTGAGATTTGCATGTTTTTTCGATGATATTCGAGTGTCCATTGTCCCTTTAGAATATTTTGATGGATACATTCTGATTTTGGTAGATTTGGAGCTTCCAGAGGCCAATTCGAATGGCAAAGGCATTGCGAGATAGAGTTTGGGCTGGATTGAGGTGAGTAATGATCTTAAATGTTGTCCTGAGGGTATGAAACCCCAGATTACACAGCGTTCGGCTATGTTGAGGTGACGCACACACTAGATGACGAGCGGGGGGTCGTGTACCATTATGGATTGTGACTTAGTCCATCCCAAATGACTGTCTTACTGCGTATTTGATAGCTAATTCTTTGATATTATAATTTTTTGGGCTAAATGCCATATTTGGGCTCCGTGCCAACTGTTTGAACCCTTAGGGGATTTTTACTGATATTTTCCTCACTATTGATTTCACATTTGTGCTCAGTCAAGCCATATTTTACTGGTTTCAAAAACTCAACTATGTTATTCTGTTTTAAACACCTTAAATGATATTTTAAAGATGTTTTTGAGCTGAGCTCTATGTTTTACTATTGCCCGAGGGGCTTATGAGATTCTGACTAAGCAAGGCCGAGGGCCTGTGTTATGAGGATACTTTTGGGTCGGGTTGCATGTCGTAGCAGTGATATACTAATTATGATAATGAAGCCGAGGCCCTAAGAATGCACGCCACCAGGAGGCTTGTGATTGATATGTGGCAGAGAGCCTGTTTATGATGCCACGAGATGGCTTGATATTGTGCTAGGGCAGTAAGGGGCCCCTCCCGGAGTCTATACAACACTAGTGGGCGCGAGTACCTATTGTGATATGAGATATAGACCAAGGGGATGGTATTGTTCTGTGATATTGCCCAAGGGGCTGATTTCGTTATTGTTACTGAGCCCCAGGGGCAGTTCTTGTGTGTTTACCTTTCTAGCTGCTTTTCCTTTAATTGTATAACTGCTTAAAAAGTGTTTTATGAGATTTCACTATTTACTTGTGTTATTGATTTTGTTCTGCCTCTTATAGCTTATTGTTGTGTTTAACGTGATTTTATATTGCTCAGTCTTCATTTAATGTTATTAGTCACTGAGTTGAAGTACTCACTTTACTCCATGTACCAGTGTGTGCAGATTTAGGCGCTATAGGTCCTGCTACTGAGGGTTGATAGTTTCCAGGAATTTTCGAAGATTTACTAGGTAGCTGCTTGGTGATTCATATCCCAGTGCATTCTCCCTCTATTTAATTCCCTTTTTGATTAAGTTATGTAGTAGTGGAGTAGACTTTCAGACTTGTAGTATTGTTTTAGATGTTCATGACTGGTAACACCCTGATGTCGGGTTGTGTTGGTTTCTAATTCTACAACTTATACTGTTATTTTGGGATTTTATTTCTGTTAAATACTTAGTATTTATTATTATAATTGCTGAAAGTGAATTGGAAGTGTGTTGGCAGGCCTTGTCTTCATGAGAGGCGCCATCACGACCGGGTTTGGGTTTAGGGTCGTGACAAGTTGGTATCAGAGCCTAGGTTTCATAGGTCTCACGATTCATAAGCATGTTTAGTAGAGTCTTGTATATTGGTATGGAGACGTATGTGCTTATCCTCGAGAGGCTGCAGAACCTTTAGGAAAATTCCATATTCTTGAAATTCTTATCATGCGAATCTGTTGATCCGAGTACTAAATTTCTATTATTCTATTCTCTCATAGAGGGTGAGGACACGGGCAACCTATTAGGATGGACGACAACTAGTACTAAAAGCTGGAGCCACTAGAGGCCGAGGACGGTGTCGAGGCTGTAGTAGGGGCAGAGGTGCAGCCCATACAGCTGCTGGGGCAGCACCTGTAGATCTACCAGCCGCCCCAGTTTAGGAGCAGGTTCCATTTGTGGACAATCCAGTAGCACCAGCTCAGGCACCAGCTATGCCCATTGTGATTCCGTGTCTTCAAGAGACTTTGGCCCAGATTTTGACAGTATGTACGAGTCTTGCTCGGGCAGTCGCGGTCTCTAGTGTCGCAGCCACTTGTCAGGCAGGGGGAGGCTCTCAGACTCCCACTTCCCATACAACCGATCAAGTGGTTTAGTGTTTATAGATGCCGGATGTATCACCAGCCCAACCGGTAGTTGTTGCTCATGGTTATGTAGCTCCAGTTATGCTAGAGGACGAGCAACATAGATTGGAGAGGTTTCGCAGACTCCTGCCTACTACTTTTAGTGGTGTAGAGGGCGATGATGCCCGGGGCTTCTTAGACAGATGTCAGAGGATTCTTCGTACTGCGGCTATTCTAAGACTAGTGGGGTTGCATTCATGACCTTTCAGTTTACCAGACCTTCCTTCACTTGGTAGGAGGCATATAAGAGGTGTAGGCCTACTAGTTCGGCACCTCTAACATGGAAGCAATTCTCCACTCTATTTTTGGAGAAGTATGTCCCATAGTCTCGCAGGGAGGAGCTGCGTAGGCAGTTCGAGTAGCTGCGATAGGGGGAGATGACTGTTACTTTGTATGAAATGAGGTTCTCAAAGTTAGATCAACATGCTATTTGGCTGGTTGCCACGGAGAGAGAGAGGATCAAGAAGTTTGTTGATGGCCTCACCTACCAGCTTTGAGTTCTCGTGACTAGAGAGAGAGTGTCAGGTGCTACGTTTGAGGAGGTTGTGGATATTGCTTATGAGATTGAGTCAGTTCATCACTAGGAACGCGAGGAGAGGGATTTCAAGAGGCCTCAAGGACATGGTAGTTTTGGGGTTGCTCCTTCGAGGGGTTAGTATCAGCACGGCAGGGGCCGTTAGTTTAGGCATGCTTAGTCAGCTCGCCTAGTTTATTGTGGGGAATCATTGGTCCATGGTTCTCACAATTCTCAGCAGGTTCATTCCATACTCAGTGCATTTCCAGCCCAGGGTTCATCCCGTGCTTCATCATTTTAGGATTCATCTATGCCAGGTGCGTATGCTAGTCATTTCGGTGATAGGGGTTCCCATCAATCCCCGTCTCCATCACCTGGGAGTTGCTATGAGTGTGGAGAGATGGGTCACATTGAGAGGCAGAGTCCTCTTCATCTTAGGGGTTCATCTCAATAGAGGGGTCAGTTATCAACCTTTGCCCCAGCCACTTCACCACCCACCCAGCCGGCTAGGGGTGGAGGATAGTCATCTAGGGGCGCCCTAGAGGGGGAGTTCGATTCGGTGGTGGTCAGGCCCGCTTCTATTCACTTGCAGCTAGGCTTGATGCGATTACTTCAGATGCGGTGAATATAGGTATTATCTCAGTCTGCCGTAGGGATGCTTCTGTGTTATTTGAAATTGTTTCTAATTTCTCTTATGTGTCGTCTTGTTTTGCCCATTATTTGGATATGCCCTATGAGTGCCTCATTTCTTCTGTTTATGTCTCTATGTTGGTAGGAAATACAGTTAAGGTAGACCATATGTACCAGCCGTGCGTTGTGTCTATTGGGGGTCTGGAGACCCGAGTGGATCTATTATTGTTTGCATGGTGGACTTTGATGTTATTTTGTGCATGGACTGGTTATCTCCATGTCGGGCTCTTCTGGATTGTCATGCCAAGACAGTGACTTTGGTTATGCCTGGTGTGCCACGGATTGAGTGGCGAGGTTCGACCAAATATATACCCAGCAGGGTGATTTCTTTCTTGAAGTCCCAGTGTATGGTTGGGAAAGGTTATCTTTCATATCTAGCCTTTGTGAGGGAGTCAGTGTAGAGACTCCTAGTATTGATTCTATTCCAGTTGTGAGGGATTTTCCAGACATGTTTCCTACAGACCTGCCAGGCATGTCACCGGATAGGGATATTGATTTTGGTATCGATCTAGTACCGGGAACTCTGCCCATTTCTGTTCCACCGTATCGTATGGCACCAACGGAGTTGAATGAGTTAAAGGACCAGTTTTTGGAACTCCTTGACAAGGGGTTCATTCGTCCTAGTGTGTCACCATGGGGTGCGCCGGTTCTTTTTGTGAAAATGATGAAAATGTGCATTGATTACAGGTAGTTCACCAAGGTAACAATTAGGAACAAGTATCATTTGCCTCGTATCGATGATTTGTTCGACCAACTACAAGGGCGAGAGTATTCTCCAAGATTGATCTCTGTTGGGGTTATCATCAGTTGAAGATCAGGGACTCAGATATACTTAAGACAGCTTTTAGGACTCGATATGGTCATTATGAGTTTTTGGTGATGTCTTTTGGGCTAACTGATGCCCCAAGAACATTCATGCATTTGATTAACAATGTGTTTTGGCCGTATCTCGACTCATTTGTCATAGTATTAATTGATGATATTCTAGTGTACTCGTGTAGTCAGGTGGAGCACGCAAAGCATTTGAGAGTAGTGTTGCATAGATTGAGGGAGGAGAAGCTTTATGCAAAGTTCTCCAAATGTGAGTTTTGGCTCAGTTTCATGTCTTTCTTGGGGCACGTGGTGTCGACCGAGGGTATTTAGGTGGACCCGAAGAAGATAGAGGTGATTCAGAGTTGGCCCAGACCGTCCTCAGATACAGAGATTCGCAACTTTCTTGTTTTGGCGGGTTATTATCGTCGGTTTGTTCAGGTATTTTCATCTATTGCATCGTCCTTGACTAAGTTGACTCAGAAGGGTATTTCATTTTAGTGTTCTAATAAGTGTGAGGAGAGCTTTCAGAAGTTTAAGACTGCCTTGACCATATCTCTAGTATTAGTATTGCCATCAACTTCAGGTTCGTATACCATGTATTGTGATGCTTCGAGAGTTGGTATTGGGTGTGTTCTGATGCAAAATGGTAGAGTTATTTCTTATGCTTCTCATTAGTTGAATCCCCACGACAAGCACTACCCTGTTCATGATTTGGAGTTGGCTGCCATTGTTCACGCATTGAATATTTGGAGGCATTATTTGTGTGGTGTGTCTTGTGAGGTGTATACTAATCATCGTAGCCTCCACCACTTGTTCAAGCAGAAGGATATCAATCCGAGGCAGCGGAGGTGGTTAGAGTTACTTAAGGATTATGACGTTACTCTCTTGTATCACCCGGGGAAGGCCAATGTAGTGGCCGATGCTTTGAGCTGAAAGTCGGTGAGTATGGGAAGTTTGGTGTATATCTCTGTTGGGGAGAGACCTCTTGAAGTTGATGTTCAGGATTTGGCCAATCGGTTCGTGAGGTTGGAGAGCCTAGCAGGGTATTAGCTTTTGTGATTTCCCGGTCTTCCTTATATGAGCACATTAGAGAGCACCAGTATGATGATCCTTATTTTCTTGTCCTTAAGGACATAGTTCAGCATGAGGATGCCAGAGATGTGACTATCGATGATGATGGGGTGTTAAGGATACATGGCCTAATATGTGTGCCCAAAGTAAATGGGCTTCGGGAGTTGATTCTGGAGGAGGCCCATAGCTCGCGGTATTCTATTCATCTGGGTGCCACGAAGATGTATTAGGCTCTGAGATAGCATTATTGGTGGATAAGGATGAAGAAAGACATTGTGGGATTTGTAGCTCGGTGCCTCAATTGTCAGCAGGTGAAATATGAGCATCAAAGAACGGGTGGCTATCATCAGAAAATGGATATTCCAGAGTGGAAGTAGGAGCAGATCACCATGGGCTTTGTAGTTGGGCTTCCACGGACTTTGAAGAAGTTCGATCTATTTGGGTGATTGTGGATCGGCTGACCAATTCTACGCACTTCATTCCTATCTGTATTAATTACTTTTCAGAGCGGTTGGCAGAGATATATATCCGGGAGATTGTTCATTTGCATGGTGTCCTAGTTTCCATCATTTTAGATGGGGGCACTAAATTTACTTCGTAGTTTTGGAGGTCTGTACAGCGAGAGTTGGGTACTCAGTTCGAGTTGAGTATAACTTTTCACCCTCAGATGGATAGAAAGTCTGAGCGCACCATTCAAATATTAGAAGACATGTTACACACTTATGTTATTGATTTCGCAGGGTCGTGGGATCAATTTCTACCGCTCGCAGAGTTTGATTATAACAACAACTACTAGTCGAGTATTCAAATAGCCCCTTATGAGGCCTTGTTTGGGAGGCGGTGTAGATCTCCAGTTGATTGGTTTGAGCCGGTAGAGGCTAGGCTATTGGGTACATATTGATACATGATACTTTAGACAAGGTGAAGGTGATTTAGGAGAGGCTTTGTACAGTACAGTCAAGACAAAAGAGCTATGTGAACCGAAAGGTTCGAGATGTATCCTACATGGTTGTTGAGAAGGTTTTGTTGAAGGTTTCACCCATGAAGGTTGTTATGAGATTTATAAAGAAGGGTAAATTGAGTCCGCGTTTCATTGGGCTTTTTAAAGTACTTCAGAGGATTAGGGAGGTGGCTTATGAGCTTGCTTTGCCACCCATCCTGTCGAGTGTGCACCCAGTATTTCATGATTCTATGCTCCGGAAGTATATTGGGGATCCGTCTCATGTTTTGGATTTTAGCACGGTTCAGTTGGAGGGTGATATGACATATGATATGGAGCCAACATCTATTTTGGAGCGTCAGGTTTGAAAGATGAGATCAAAGGATGTAGCTTCAATGAAAGTGCAGTGGAGAGGTCGGCCTATGGAGGAGGCTACCTGGGAGACCGAGCGGGAGATGCAGAGCAGATATCCTCGTCTATTTGAGGCTTCAAATATGTTTCTTGAATCGTTAGAGGATGAACGTTTGTTTAAGAGGGGGAAGATGTGACGACCCGGCTGGTCGTCTTATAAGTTACCGCTCTGTTTCCCCCATTTCTGCTTCTATTTGCTTTAATTATGGTTTATATATGATCGGGTTGGTTGGTTTGGGTTCGGAATGGTTTTGAGAAGTTTGCGACACTTAGTCTCTTTTAAGAAAGCTTAAGTTGGAAAATTTAACTGGATGTTGAATTATGTGTTAGAGGGCTGGGATGTGAGTTCCGTGTGTTGGATAGTTTGGGGAGATGATTTGAGACTTAGGAGTGTAAGAGGAATGTATTTTGGAGGTCCGGAGTAGATTTAGGGTTGAATTGGCAAAATTGAGTTTTTGGCATTTTCCGGTCGATAGGTGAGATTTTGATATAAGGGTCTGAATGGAATTTTGAAAGTTGCAGTAACTTCTTTATGTCATTTGGGATGTATGTGCAAATTTTCAGTTCATTCGAACGTGATTTGGTATACATTTTCATCAAATTCGGAGTTTGGAAGATTTTAGAACCTTAGGCTTGAATTCGGTGCGTTTTGGTGGTTTTGATGTTGTTTGAGGTGTTTTGAAGGTTGGTACAAGTTTGAATAGTAGTATATAATGTGTTTGTGTTGTTGGTTGAGGTCTCGGGGGCCTCGGGGTGATTTCGGATTGTTGACGCAAAGTTTGAAAGATGGTTTGGCAGTTGAAGTGCTGGAATTGCTGTCATAACTACACCTGCGGCTTGGCGACCGAAGGTGCAGTATCGCAGAAGCAAAAATGGGGTCGCAAATGCGGTCAAAGGCCTGATAAGCATGTAGCGCAGAAACGGTAAGGGGAGCGCACCTGCGATAGCAAAGGTGCGGGCAGTATATCGCAGATGTGATTTTGGACCGTTATGTGAAAGCCGCAGGTGCGGCCATTGGCACCGTAGAAGCAGTCACACAAGTGCGACATCTGGACCATAGGTGCGACAAGCCTGGGTTAGAATGTTTATATTTTCTCCGCGATATTCAGAGGGTTTCACTATTTTTAAACACAAATTTTTGAGCTTTGGGCGATTTTGAAGAGAGAAATCAAGAAGACATCATTCAGGTAAGAATTTGGATTATGAAAAACTCATTTTTATGGTATTAATTCGCGGATTAGAGCTGTAATTAAGGGGAAAATTAGAGAAGCTAGGGCTGAGAAACCTAGGCTTTTGATTGCGGATTTGAAAGACCATTTGTGGTCGGATTTAGGAACTTTTGATATGTAGGAACTCGTAGAGAGATAAGGAATATAATGACGTAAAATTTATCGAATTCCAAGATGTGGGCACGGGGGTCGGGAATTGGACTTTTGGGATTTGCATGGTTTTTCGATTATATTCGAGTGGGCTTTGTTCCTTTAGCATATTTTGATGATAACGTTATGGTTTTGGTAGATTCAGAGCATCCGGAGGCCAATTAGAAGGGCAAAGGCATTGCAAGCTAGAGTTTAGGTCGGATTGAGGTGAGTAATGATTTTAAATGCTGATCTGAGGGTATAAAACCCCGGATTACATAGTGTTCAGCTATGTTGAGGTGACGCACACGCTAGATGACGAGCGTGAGGTCGTGCACCGTTGGGGATTGTGACTTAGTCCATCTCGAATGAATGTTTTACTGCGTATTCGACAGCTAATTCTTTGATATTATTATGTTTTAGGCTAAATGCCATATTTTGGTTTCGTTCCAAATATTTGAACCCTTAGGGGATTTTTGCTAATATTTTCCTTACTATTGATTTAACAGTTGTGCTCAGTCATGCCATATTTTACTGGTTTCAAAAACTCAGCTATGTTATTCTATTTTAAATACCTTAAATGATATTTTTAAAGATGTTTTTGAGCTGATATCCATATTTTATTATTTCCAGAGGGTCTTATGAGATTCTGACTGAGTAAGGACGAGGGCCTGTGTTGTGAGGATACTTTTGGGTCAGCTACACACCACAGCCTGAGATTGTACACCACGAGGTGGCTTGTGATTTATATGAGGGAGAGAGCATGTTTATGATGCCACTAGATGGCATGATATTGTGCTTGGACCATAAGAGGCCGTTCCCGGAGTCTGTAAACCCCCAGTGAATGCGGGCACCCATTATGATATGAGATATAGCCCAAGGGGCTGGTAATGTACGGTGATATTGCCCGGGGGGTTGATTCTATTGTTGTTACTGAGCTCGAGGAGCAGTTCTTGTGTGTTTACCTTTCTAGCTGCTTTTCCTTTAATTGTGTAACTTCTTAAAAGGTGTTTTATAATATTTCACTATTTAATTGTGTTACTAACTTTGTTCTGCCTCTTATAGCTTATTGTTGTGTTTAACGTGATTTTATATCGCTCGGTCTCCATTTATCATTATTACTCACTGAGTTGGGGTATTCCCTGCACCCTTGTGTGCAGATTCAGGCACTACAGGTCCTACTACTGAGGATTGATAGTTTCCAGCAGATTTATGGAGATTTACTAGGTAGCTGCTTGGCGATTCGCAGCCCAGTGCATTCTCCCTCTATTTTATTCCCATTTTGATTCAGTTATGTAGTAGTGGACTAGACTTTCAGACTTGTAGTATTGTTTTAGTTTCTCATGACTGGTGACACAGCGATGTCGGGCTGTGTTGGTTTTTAATTCCGCAAATTATACTGTTATTTTGGGATTTTATTTCTGTTAAAGACTTAGTATTTATTATTCTAATTGCTTAAAGTGAATTGGAAGTGTGTCGGCTGGCCTTGTCTTCACGAGAGGTGCCATCACAACTGGGTTTTGGTTTTGGGTCGTGACAGAACGGAGTCTCTCCCGTACCTATTTTTGCTGTTGTGCGGTAAGCCCATAAGACTCCTAGTAACACTTCTGGCCCCTTTTCTTTTGACTCCTCTAATATTTTCTTTAGGTTATCAATAATAAACTTGTTTGTTGATTCAACTTGTCCATTGGCCATAGGATGATAAGGTGTTGAAGTTATCCTTTTAATCTGCCAACTTCGAAAAAATTCTGTGAATTATGCACCTATGAATTACGGGCCATTATCACACACGATTTCTTTTGGACCTCCAAACCGACAAATGATGTTTCGCCAAATGAAGTCCCTGACTTCTTTTCCCGTACCAATTTAAAGGCAGATGCTTCTATCCACTTGGTAAAATAATTAGTTAGTACTAGCAAAAATCGTTCCATTCGTTTGGCTTGTGGTAGGGGACCCACGATATCCATCCCCCACTTCATGAAAGGCCACAGTGCAATAATCTTATGTAATAACTCTTCTGGGCGATGCATGTTGTTACCATATTGTCTGCATTTGTCGTATTTGGCCACAAATCTTTCCGCATCTTCTCCCATTTTTGGCCAATAATATCCTTCTCTAATTAGATTTTTTACCAAGGATCCTCCTCCTGCATGATTTCCAAAGTGTCCCTCATGTGCTTCTCTCATCACATACTCTGTTTGAGAAGGTTCGAGACACCTTGCTAAGGGTCCGCCAAACATTTTTCAATACAAGTAGCCACGATCCAAGCTATAACTGAAAGCTTTTCATCAAAGTGTCTGAGCCTTTTTCTTAACTTCAGGTAGAATCCCATACTGGAAAAAACTAACGATCTCATTTCTCTAATCCCAAGTTAAATTATTGAAATTTACCTCCTTTTTGTCGTGATCGAGTGCCGAATAAAACAAATGTATTACAGAAGCATTTTCTTCAATTGTTACTTCTTCAGCAGATGCGAGATTAGCCGGCGCATCTGCTTCAACATTTTCTTCCCTTGGCATTTGCACGACTGTAAGCACGTGATTTTTGCCCTATATGAAAGTAACTCCTAAAATAGACGAAAATAATTTTAATTGATTTTTAGGTATTTTTCTTTATTTAGTTGCATGGCATGCATTTTTAACATTTTTAAAAATCATAGAAAAAAACAATAAAAAATATCACATTTTAATTGCAAGCCACCTTAGGTTTAAT